>JARFYF010065952.1:0-12785 GCA_030265395.1 Rhina ancylostomus | reverse complement strand
CATAAATTCACTTTCATCACCTCTCTGCAGCCAGTACATTGAATCACAAAATCTCCAATTCAAATACCCATCCTGCATTTACTGACTGACTGGATCCTCAGTTCGACCATTTCAACATTCTCATGCTGTTTGTTGAACACTCTGCATCTTGTTTTAAACACCTTAATGTAAATTTGGTGTCAAAGTTTGTTTGAAACAGTTCATACAAGTGCCATAAGAAAAAAAATGCTTCCATTATAGTTGGGTGTTTACCATCAGAATGGGAATAGATAATTTAATAGGCATCAAAACCACTGAAGATTAGAAGTTGGAAGGAAGAAATTTCTCAACTAATTGTGATGAAATGCACTTTAAAGAAATGAGAACAGATGATATAAAACGTATCCAGACCATATCAACAGATCAAAGCCAGAGTAGAAGATTAGAAGTTGTAAAGAAGGAACTCGAACATTTAATGAGTTAAAATGCACTGTAAATAAGTAAAATTTAGAAGGTATAAAATATTTAATTCAGCTGGTGCATTTCAAGGGTACTAATGAAACTGGGACAATAGCAAAGGGGTAAAAATCTCCAATTGACATAAAGTAACAATCCCAGTAAACACAGCAGTGATGCAACATTTCACAACATTTTGCAGATCGTTAATTATCACCAATACTTTACCAGGATTGCCAATAACTGCAATGATGAAAACGCAAATGGCCAGCCACTAGATTTGTGGAACTCCGTGCATCACTATTTAAAACTTTAAGCACACAATACACTGCATTCACAATCTGCTGTATTTATACCTGACATCAGTCACCAGGGAGCAAATAAAAAAGGCATCTTTGTTTTTTACTGCAAATCACATTAATTGAAACAAGCAACTTAAAGCAGCTAATGCCAATAATTGTTTTGATGAATGAATGTGTATAATGCGTAATCCTGCTTCATTTTTTTCAAGAAATGTTAGGACCATCTTAAAAGGTGGATGCAATTGGTGAAAGCTGTCTTTAGCCCACTGAACACAGCAACCTGGATCAAAATGTTTAATAATAATTAAGATGCTTAAGATGCCCCTCGTAATCTTATACACCTCTATCAAGTCGCCTCTCATTCTGCATCACTCCAATGTGAAAAACCCTCACTTGCTCAATCTTTTCTCATCAGACCTGTTCTTTAATCCAGGCAGCATGCTGGTAAATCTCCTCTGTACCCTCTCTAAAGCTTCCACATCTTTCCTGTAATGAGGTAGCCAGAACTGAACACAATACTCCGAGTGTGGTCTAATCAGATTTTTATAGAACTGAAACATTATGTCGCAGTTCTTGAACTCATTCCCCCGACTGATGAAGGACAATACTCCATGTGCCGTCTTAACCATCCTGTGAGCGGCAACTTTGAGGGATCTATCGATTTGGACGCCAAGATCCCTCTGTTCTATGACACTGCTGTGAATCCTGCCATTAACCTTGTATCTGACTTCATGTTCATTCTTCCAAAGTGAATCACTTCACTCTCTTCCGGATTGAACTCCATCTGCCACTTCTCCACCGAACTCTGCAGCCTGTCTTTATTCCGTTGTAACCTACGACAACCTTCCAGACTGTACACAACACCTCCAACCTTCATGTCATCTGTAAAGTTACAAACCCATCCCTCCACTTCCTTATCCAATCACAAGAAGCAGGGAACCCCGAACAGATCCCTGTGGAAAACCACTGTTCACTGACCTCCGGGCAGAATACTCTCCATCTGCTCTCACACTCTGCCTTCTGTGGGCAAGATAATTCCTAATCCACACAGCCAAGTCTTCATGGATCCCATGCATCATGACGTTCTGGATGAACCTACCATGGGGAACCTTGTCAAACGCCTTCCTAAAGTCCATATACACCACATCCACCGCTGTACCCTCATCTATTTCTTTGTCACTTCCTCAAAAAACTCAATTTGATTCACCAGGCACGATCATCCCCCACAAAGCCCTGCTGACTACCTCTAATAAGCCGATGTTTCTGCAAACACTCATAAATCCTATCCCTAAGAATCCACTCCAATAGCTTGCCCACCACTGACTTAAGACTCACTGGTCTGTCATTCCCAGGATTATCCCTATTACCTTTCTCGAACAAGGGAAAAATATTTGCAATCCTCCAATTCTCTGGTACCACCTGTGGCCAGGGAGGATGCAAATATCATCGTCGATGCCACAGCAATCTCGTCCCTCACCTCCTGTAGAAGCTGGGGTATATCCCGTCTGGCCCTGGGGATTTATCTACCCTAATGTTTTACAGAAGATCCAACATAACCTCAACATGCCCCAGCACATTAGTCTGTTCTATGCTGTCCTCACATTTATCAAAAGTCCCTCTCCCCACTGAATACTGAAGCAAATTATTCATGGAGGTCCTCCTCTCCCTCCTCCCCTCCAGGCACGTTTCCCCCTTCATCCCTGAGCGGTCCTACACTCACTCTAATCATCATCTTGTTCTTCACGCACATGTAGAACACCTTGTGGTTTTTCTTAATTCTCCTCTTCGTCCCCTTGTTAAGCTCCTGCCTGGCTAACATCATTCTCAAGAGCCCCGCCTGATTTTTGCTTCCAAAACCTTAAGTATGCTGTCCTCTTCCTCTTACCCAAATGTTTCACCTCTCCTGTCAACCATGGTCCCTTTACCCTCTTGTCCTTTCCCCTGTCTCAGAGGGACAAACCTCTCCACAACCCCCTGAACATCCTCCACATTTCAGCTGGGCATTTTCTCCTGAGAACATCCGATACAATTTATGTGCTCAAATTCCTGCCTAATGCCGTAGTAATTAGCTCTCCCCCAGTTAAAAAACTTTCCCCTATCGTCTGCTCCTCCCCTTGTCTTTGGTTGTGCTGGAGGTCAGGGAGTTGTGGTCACTGTCTCCGAAATTCTCGCCCCCAGAGAGGTCTGTCACTTGACCAGGTTCATTGCCTGGTACTAGATCCAGTGTGGCTTCTCGTCTAGTCGGCCTTTCCACACACTGCTCTAGGATTAAGCTAACAGATCCTGCCCCTCCGAAACCTTTTATGCTAAGGAGGCGCCGAACAAGATTCGGGAAGTTGAAGCCTCCCACGACAACAACCCAGTATTGTTGTACCTTTCCAAAATCTGTCAACTCATCTGCTCCTGAGTATCCCGGTAGCTATTGGGCAGCCTATAGAATATTCCCAAAAGAGTAATGCTCCCTTCCTGTTTCTGACTTCCACTCACACTAACTCAGTGGACGATCCCTCCACGACATCCTCCCTTTCTGCAGCTTTGATACTATGATCCTCCCTCTCCTCTCTGACCTCCCTCTCTGTCCCTTTTGAAGCATCTAAACCTTGTAACAACATCAGCCAATCCTGTCCTTGCAACAGCCAAGTCTCTGTAATGGCCACAACATCGAAATTCCACGGACTGATCCATGCTCGAAGTTCATCACCCTTGTTCTTAATACATCTCTCATTAAGGTGAACACATTTCAACCCATCCAACTGCGTTTATGCCCTGTCCACTGCCTGCCCTTCCTCACAGTCTCTCTGCACACTGTATGCAACTTTACACCAACTGCTCCATCACCTGATATTACACTCTGGGTCCCATCCCCTACCAAACCAGTTTAAACCCTCCCCAACAGCTCAGCAAACCTGCCCGCAAGAACATCGGTCCCTCCGGAGTTCAGGTGTAACCCGTCCCTATTGTACAGGTCGTTCCTTCCCCAGAAGAGATCCCAGTGATCCACAAACCTGAAACCCTGCTCACGCACCAACCCTTCAGCCACACATTCGTCTGCCGTACCTTCCTGTTCTTACCCTCACTGGCACGTGGCACAGGCACCAATCCAGACTTTACCACCCTTGAGATGCTGCTTTTTAGCTTCCTTCCTAACTCCCCATATTCACTCTTCAGGACCACATCACTTTTCCTGTCCATGTCGTTGATGCCAATGTGGACCACGACCTCTGGCTGCCCACCTTCCCCCTTAAGAATTCCGTGGACTCAGTCGAAATATCTCAGGTCCTGTCACCTGTGGGGCAATATACCATCCGGGAGTCTCTTTCTTGTCCACAAAGTCTCCCACCTGTTCCCCTAACCAATGAATTCCCTGCCACTACTCCCCCTTCCCTTCTGGGCAACAGAACCAGACTCATTGCCAGATACGTGGCCGCTGTGGTTTTCCCCTGGTAGGTCGTCCCCTACAACAGTAACCAAAATTATATACTTGTTATTGGGAGGAACGGCCACAGGGGTACCCTGCACTGACTGTCCATTCCATTTCACTCTCCAAATGAGCCTGATTAAGGTCAACACCAACAGAATTCTTCAAGCTGGCCTGATTATAGATTCCCACCACGATGTTACAGGCATCAAGGTACGAGGTGCTTGTTGATTCCAGCACTCAGTTCCTCAAGTGCCAGCTTGATGTCTGCCTGAGGTGAGATGTATACTGCAGTCAGGATGACGGCGGAGAACTCCCGCGGAAGGTAGAACGGTCGGCACTTCACTGCCAGATGTTCCAGGTCGGGGGAGCAGGAATGGGACCAGACCGCGACGTCCGTTCACCACGACGAGTTTATCATGAAGCAGACACTGCCGCCTTTTCCCTTACACGACTCTGCCGTCTGGTCTATGCGGTGGATCGGAGCACCCTTCGCATCTGTCTTGAATTGTCAAAATATCGGGAGAAATGTGCTGACCATGATAGTGATTCAATATTTGAAGAAAGAAGGTACAATGTGAATCACCTTTCAAGATATATTTTTTGAAAACTGGACATTAGAGGGTTAAGGCTGAAGAATCTGACCAACAAGAACTGTCACTACACAGAATTAGAGACAGCAGTGGAAGCAGCTCAAGGTTTCAAATAATTATTTATTGGAATTGGTAACTGATAAATGAAGGAAGCTCGGTTTGTGTGCTAAAGAACATTGATCATCAAGAAGAATAGGAGCTGGTGTAACACTAAAGAAGGATTAATGGACTGTCAGGGACTGCAGAGACTCAGTAGATGGTGAGTTTTGCAGGTTGAGATTTTCTGATTCTAATATGGCAGAACTGTTGGTGTTGACTTTCATTCACCATCAAACTGATGGCAACTTCAGGAGTTAGTTCTGTGTGCAGTGAAACGTGGAACAACCAGTGCACCTCCACACATTGTGCTGTCTGCAGCCTTCTCCACTGTGGTCGAAGGAAATCACTTGAACGTTGAGTAGTTGAGCCTCCTTCATTGTAAATTACCATGCAAAACGTTCACTTTGTTGCATGAGGTCGGGCAGAACAGTGAGTCACATTAATGCTCAGCAACTGTTGATGGCTCTCTCATTTGTCTCGTAATTCATTCAAATATTTTCACTGGATTTTATTTTATTTTGAAAGTTGATATTTGGACATCTTCACGTGTTTCACTCTCCTTGACAATCACTCGCATTCCATTGCCTGGTCTCCTGCTTCACAGGCCTGGGAATCCCCATCGACTGGAAGATTCACTGAACGAGCCACAGATATACTGTTACTGCAAGAGCGAGAGGCTGGGTAACCAGCAGACCGTTCCCTCTGGAAAGGGATAGTTCCAAGGATCAAATATCCTCCACTTTTCTGGGTCAGTGCAGCTGAAGGAAAACAAAAGAAAAACAATGCAGCTTGTCCCCTTTCTTGCATTCAGGAGCAGTTGAAGGGGGTCCCCACACTGTAGGCAATGGACAAAAGATTTCTCTGCTCTCTTGGGGATGTGCCAGCACTTTGGGCACTGAATCTGATACCTCTTGTACCTGATCCCACAGGTGTTACACAGAGGAGTTCTGTCCTGAGCATTTCTCCACAGGGGTGTTCTCTGTGTACCACAGGATGCACACATCCTTGTCCTCATGTTAGTGGCCAGGACATGGATCCTCCTCAGAGCTGCTGATGTGGGAGGTCGACGCCTCTGAGGTGGGAGTGGTCCTCTCACAAAGCTCAGGTCTGGATCTGAAACTTCACCCCTGTGCCCTTCTTTTCCTTTCTGGCTGTCCCCTGCCAAACATAATTATGACGTAGGTAACTGGGAGCTACTGGTGGTCAAGCTTGCCTTAGAGGAGTGGAGGCACTGGCTAGAGGGAGCGGAGCATCCGTTTATTGTTTGGACCGACCACAAGAACCTGGAATATATTCGAAGAACCAAATGCCTGAATTCCTGCCAAGCTCGGTGGGCATTATTCTTTGGCAGGTTCAGGTTTACGTTAACCTATTGTCCTGTGTCCAATAACGAGAAGCCTGATACTCTCTGCCAGCAATACACTACTGATGAGGACCATCCTAGCCTTGAAACCACCCTTCCACAGTCCTGTGTGGTGGCGGCCCTCACCTGGGAGATTGAGGCTGCAGTCAAGGAAGCCCAACAGACCCAGCCTGACCCAGGTAACAGACCACCCAACTGCCTATTTTTACCTGAGTCCGTGCGGTGTCAGGTCCTGCAGTGGGGACATTCTTCTCATTTCGCCTGCCATCTGGGAATTGATAAGAAACTTTTCCTTTGGAAGAAACACTTCTGGTGGTCCTCCGTGGATGCTGATACTTGTTCCTTTGTGTCTGCCTGTTCTGTCTACGCCTGTGGGAAAGCCTCCCACTGACCACCTGCTGGACTGTTTCATCCCTTACCCGTACATAGCTGTCTGTGGTCTCATATTGCTCTGGATTTTGTCACAGGACTTCCCCATCTCACGGGAACACAGCTGTCCTCACCACAGTGGACTGACAAAAAGCAGTGCATTTTGGACCCTTCCCTCATTCTTGACTGTTATCAGAACCATCCGTACCAGCCTGGTGGGTCGCCTGGAGGCTCCCATTGAGGGGGTGTACTGTCATGGTTCTGAGTGCTGGTTCTCGATTCTGCCCCTTATCCCCATTGATGGAGCCTTGTTGTGCAGCACATGGTTTCCATGCACTACCAATTGCCTAATAACATACACCCGAGTTCCATCAGGAGACTAGTATATGGACCTTGTTTTCACACCAGCTCTGGTGGGTGATGAGGAGTTTACTTCCAGTTGTCTCTTGTTATCATCAGCAGCTTGTCCCCTTCCTTATATTCAGGAGCAGTTGAAGGGGGTCCCCACACTATGGGCAATGGACAAAACATTTATCTGTTTTCTTGGGGATGTGCTAACACTTTGGGCACTGAATCTGATACCTCTTGTACCTGATCCCACAGGCGTTACACAGGGGAGTTCTGTCCTGAGCATTTCTCCACAGGGGTGTTCTCTGTGTACCACAGGAGGCATACATCTTTGTCCTCATGTTAGTGGCCAAGACATGGATCGTCCTCAGAACCACTGAGGTGGGAGTTTGATGCATCTGACTCTGGGGTGCGAGCTGTCCTCTCACAGCGCTTGGGTCTGGATCCTTGGATTTTCTGGGAATCTGGAAGAGAAATTGTTAATCAGTAGCGAAGTTCCCGAGGACGGGAAGGTGGCTCATGTTGTTCTGTTGTTTAAGAAGTGTTGCAAGGACAAACTAGAGAGCTACAGGCCGGTCAGCCTGCCATCAGCAATGGGGAAGTTACTGGAGGAATTCTGAGGGACTGGATCGACCAGCATTTGGACACACAGTCTGATAAGGAGGGGTCAGCGTGGATTTGTGTGTGGAAAGTTGTGATTGATGAACTTTTTAGAGCTTTTTGAAGAGGAAACCATACAGGTAGATAAGGGTAGTGCAGTGGCTGTTGTCTGTCTGGACTTTAGCAAGTCCTTTGACAAGGTCCTGTACTATTGAAAGTATCCTGACTGGTTGCATCATGGTCTGGTATCACAATTTTAATGCACAGGAACGTAAGAAGGTGCAGAGTAGTGGACTCTGTAGCATTCAGCGTAATGCTATTACAGCGCCAGCGACCAGGGTGGAATTCCACCACTGTCTGTAAAGAATATTTACCTTCTCACTGTGTCTGAGTGTGTTTCCTCCGGGTGCTCAAGTTTCCTCCTACATTCAAAGACGTTCAGATTTGGAGTTGTGGGCATGCTATGTTGGTGCTGGGAGTGTGGCAACACTTACGGGCTGCCCCCAGCACATTCTCAGTTACACAAAAAGATGCATTTCACTTTGTTTTGATGTAAATGTGACCAATACATACCTGCCCAATACATCACGGGCACATCCCTCCTCAATCGTCGGTAAATAGTATTTACAGGAGGTGCTGCCTCAAGAAGGCAACATCCATCATCAAAAATCTCCACAATCTGGACCATACCATCTTCTCGCAGCTACTATCAGGCAGGAGGTGCAGAAGCCTGAAGTGCCACACCACCAGGTTCAGGAACAGCTACTTCCCTTAAACCATTCGATTCTTGAACCAACCGGAACAGCTCTCGTCACGAGAGTTTACCAGCACCATGACCACGTTGATCACTTCCCAATTTGTTTTTTTTGTTCTAATTGTAGTCTTTCTTGTTTAAAAAAATGTTGTATTTGATTTATGTTTATATTGTGAATGCTGCTTATCTGATGCGATTTGTCTGTGGTGCTGCTGCAAGTAAGTTTTTCATTGCACCTGTGCACGCATGAACTTATGCACATGACAATAAACTCAGCTTTGATCATTCCACCAACTAAATCCAAAGTTTCTGTTCATTTTATATGTGAAAAAAAACTTCTTACTACAGGTTGCAGTGTGCAGTGGGCTGAAGGTAGAGTTCACCAATTACATCCACCATTTTAGACGGTCCTTACGGTTCTTGGAAACAGGATTACACATTACACACTATTCATCCAAACAATTACTTGCATTACCTGCATTAAGTTGTTTGTTTCTATTAATGTAATTAGCATTATAAACAAAGATGCCTTCCAAATATGCTCCCTGGTGACTGATGTCAGGTATAAATGTAACAACTGTGAATCCAGTGAATTGTATGATTAAAGCTTTCAGTCATAATGCATGGACCTCCACAGATTTTGGGGTTGGCCATTTGCTATTCCATCATTGCAGTCATCGGCATTCCTGGTAAAGTATTGGTGTTAATTATCAATCTGCAAAACATTGTGAAATGTTCCATCACTGCTGTGTTTACTGGGATTGTTGCTTTCTGTCAGTTGTAGATTTTTACCCCTTTGCTTTTCTTCCAGTATCATTAATATCCCTTAGTTGATTTCTCCTATTGGTTGTACCAGTTTGGTTGAATATTTTATTCTTTTTTAAATTTTATTTCTTTGCACTGCATTTCATCACAATTAGTGGAGAAGTTTATTCTTTCCAACCTCTAACCTTCAGTGGTTTGATACCTATTGTATCATGTCTTCCCATTCTGATCGTAAACACCCAACTACAATGGAAGCAATTTTATTATTTGTGGCACTTGTATGAACAGTTTCAAACAAAATTTGTCCCCAAATTTAGATTGAGGAGTTTAAAACAGGACATGGTGTGTTTAGAAAAGAGCATGAGAATATTGAAAGAGTGGAACTGAGGATCCAGTCAGTTAGTAAGTGCAGGATGGGTATTTGAACTGGAGATTTTGTGATTCAATGTACTGGCTGCAGAGAGGTGATGAAGGTGAATTTATGGAGAGTGGAATGTGGAAGATCGGTCATTGATGAATCCAGATGGATGAGATTTTAGCTCAAATAAGTGGAGGCAAGAGAAGGAGTTCATGGTGTAATAGGGCTTGATATTGGTATTCTTGGTGAAGGAGGAAAGTTGTGGGGCATCTTGAACTACACATACATTGGAGAAACCAGGTTACTGGTGGTGCATGTGGGGAGGTAGTGGAGTGAAATACAGAATTGGTTTGGTGGGTTAAGACGTGCATGTGGAAGGGACATCCGAGGGAGCGTAGCTTCACAGCAGTGATCTGTGATTGAACTGAGTTAGGAAGATTTACAATGATGGGCCAGTTGGTGCACTCTCTCTTTGCCAGTAAAAAAAACACCTCATCCCACTTTTTAGCACCATGTCTACAGCGTTCCTCAAATGCACACCCGAATGTGGTTTAAATGTGCATATATCGCTTTCGGGAAGTGAGTTCCAAACATCCTTCTGGGTATCTTCATAAGAGGAGGGGTCGATGGCATTGTTGTACCAGAGGGAATTGGAATTGGTTTATTATTGTCACATGTATTGAGGTACAGTGAAAAGCTTGTCTTGTATACTGTTCATACAAACCAATTCATTACACAGTGCATTGAGGTAGTACAAGTTAAAACAGTAACAGAATGAAGAGTGACGGAGGCAGCGAGAAGTATAGACAGAGCCCATAGAAGGAAACTGGTTTCAGTGATGTGCTGAGCTGTGTCCACAACTCTCTGCAGTGTTCTGCAGTCAAAGGCAGAGCAGTTGTCACACCAAGCTGTGATGCATCCAGATAGAATGTTCTCTATGGTGCATTGATAAAAAATTGTAACAGTTGACGGGGACGTGCCGAATTTCTGCACCCTCCTGGGGACGTAGAGGTGCTGGTGAGCTTTCTTAGCCGTGGCTTCTTCGTGATTGGACCAGGACAGTCTATTGGTGATGTTAACTCCCAGGAGCTTGAAGCTCTCTATCCTCTCAACGTCAGCACCGTTGATGTGGACAGGAGCACGTGTACTGCCCCCTTCCTGAAGTCAATAACCCGCTCTTTGGTTTTGCTGACATTGAGGGAAAGGTTGTTATCATAATATCATGTTACTCAGCACTCTGTCTCCTTCCTGTACTCTGACTCATTGCTTTTTTTTAATATTCGTCCCATGGATGAAATATTGAATCGGGTGAAATTTATCGAAAAGAGAAGCTCTTTCCTGGATTTTCAGTTGTATGGAAGAGCTGATGCGCAACATGAAAATCAGTGATGTTGAAGTTTTCACTGGACGATAATATTCTTGCTCGAGATGTTTTCCACGGAGACAGACATTGTGGTAAGATCCAAACTGAAGTATGTCGCAACATCACAGTGCATGATAGAATTCTGAATGGGGTAACTGTCTCTCAACTCAGTTTCACATGTCAAACCAATAAAAGTCGCACTGAATACCATCATCAGATTTTATCTGAGTTCCACTGTTTTACTACTTTGTCTCATACACACAAGTTCAACATATGAAATATACGTCACACACCACATACATTCAAACAAAATATATGCAAAATACACACCACCCACACATAATAAATACAAACACACACAGAAAACGCTCTACGCACACGAATGCACACACCACACTCACACTACACAAAAATATGCAGACATGTACTTTTATACCACACACTCAGCACAGCACTCAGAAGAATCACTCACTCACTTTGTCTTCCTTTATTGCAGCTAACTTGGCCGTGATTGGGGTAATGCTGCGCAGACGATGTGGTCTCTCCAGATGTATCACTGTCTACCTGCTGTCGATGGCGGTGACGGATCTCCTGGTCATTATCACGGGTGTGATATTAAACCGGATTATTCCAATTACTTTACCGTCCAATCTCCTGGCCACATCTCCGGCCGGCAGTGTGAATCTCACGGTAACTTTCGCTGTAAGAGACTGTTCCATCCGGGTGAAGGTGATGTTCACCTTTGATCGCTTTGTGTCCATTTGCTGCCAAAAAATGTAAACAAAATATTGCACGGAGCGAACGGCCGCTGTGGTGATCGGAACTGTCACTGTCCTGAGCTGTTTGAAACGTGTATCCATGTATTTTGTCCATTAACCCCCACTGTGCGAAATTAAGTCAGCTTCTTATACCTTGCCTGGCTGGATAGCACATGACTGGATCGACAGCATTTTAACCACTTGTCTGCCATTCATTCTAGTTTTGCTGTCCAATTTCTTCACCATCAGGCACATTTTAAAGGCCATTAGAATCCGCAGGAGACTCCAGGGCGGTGGGAACAGTGAGAGACAGAGCAACCCAGAGATGGACAGCCGCAGGAACTCTATCGTCCTGCTACTCAGTATCTCGGGTATCTTCATCCTCTTGTAGCTACTGACACTGATAACTTTCCTCTACATTCGCATTACTGTCATCAGTTACTTTACAGGTTCCAATTTCAGTGACTCAATTTTCCCTCTGAAAGAAAGCGGGTACGTGCTTCAGTTCTTGTGTTCCTGCGTGAACCCATTTATTTCTGCAGGGACACAGAGCAAGATCAGAGACGAGATAAAGCTGGGGCTGAAATATCCACTGACTCTCATTAACAAATTACTGAAATGAACAATGTTTATTCATTGTGAACAGTTTCTGTTGGAAACCACCGTCATTGTGTTCTCTATCATCATGTGTCCTGTCCCAATTCATTCCAGAGTGATATTTATTCCATTATGAATCGTGCGGATGAACGTCTTCTGATGCTGATACAGGTAGTCAGAGCAGGAAATACAGAGGGGGAAGTGAGTGAAGTGGGAGAAAGAGTGCAGGAGAGAGAGAGAGATGAAATGAGAGAAGCAATATAAAAGACTGGGACACAGAGGGAGAAAGAGAAGGTGGAGAGGGGTGATCAAGATGAAAGGAGGCAAACGTGAAGGAGACCAGCAGTCACAGATGAAGAGAAAGGCACCGAGAGAGAAAGTAGAAGCAGAAAGAATCTGACAGAGGGCACGCATCAAAACGCAGATTTATGCAGATGGAGAGGGGAGGGGTGGGGAGAGAGAGAGAGAGAGAGAGAGAGAGAGAGAGAGAGAGAGAGAGAGCGCGAGAGAATGTGCAAAAACTGATCCAACACCCACCCCCAACTCATTGAATGCAGGAACGGAGGGGGAAACACACTCTGAGCGAGAATGTGTTGGAGGGTGAGGGAGAAATACAGAAACAGGGAAATGGGAAATCAGACAAAAGGGCATGCAGGTGTGTGC
>JARFYF010065938.1:0-13723 GCA_030265395.1 Rhina ancylostomus | reverse complement strand
CAAAAGCTGTCATTACATTGTGGCGTTGATGCGTGTGTGGTTTGCCAGCTGAGTCCTGGTTACTGCTGCGTCTGGCCTGGGCCGTTATAGTCATCTCTGGCCTCAGATAGCCCCAGCACAATGGTACTCCACACACTGTGAGGTTAGCTTTCATAAATCGTGCGATTGAGTTTAAAAGCCGCCAAGTAATGATGCTGCTGCACAAAACTCTGGTTAGATCACACTTACAGTACTATGTTCAGTTCTGGTTACCGCATTATGCGAAGGAAGTGAAGGCGTTGGAGGGGGTGAAGAGGAGATTTACCTGGATGATGCCTGGATTAGAGCGTATGGAATATGAGGAGAGGCTGAAGGTGCTGGGGCTTTATTCACTAGAGAGGAGGAGGATGAGGGGAGGCATGATAGAGGTGTATAAAATTTTGAGAGGGAGACTAGACAGCCAGCACCTCTTTCCCAGGGCACCATCACTCAAGTCAAGGGGGCATGGATTTAAAGTATTGGGGGGCTGGTGGCGTTCAGGAGCGATGTCAGAGGGAGGTTTTTCATCTAGAGAGTGGTAGGTGCATGAAATGCGCTGCCTGTGGTGGTGGTGGAGGCAGATACGTTGGACAGATTCAAGAGGTTGTTGGAGCGGCATACGGAGGAATGTGGGATAGAGCGATATGCGGTAGGAAAAGGTTAGAGAGTGTGAGGTGTAGTTTCATGGGCGGCACAAAACGGTGGGCCGAAGGGCCTGTATTGTTCTGTATTGTTCTATGGTTCTATAGTAAGCTGAAGGAGCAGGGAGAGACGGTTCCTGGCAACGATTGAATAAACCCACAAGTATTGTTTGGTTTTCCTTTTTCTCCATGTCAATGAGTTTTCCCTCTGCTATTATGTCAAACAGAGAAACTATAACGGCACCGTTTCGATGCAAGACCGAGTCGATTAAGTGTAAGTGTGCAAAGCAATGCCCAAAATTTTATTGTCTGGCAGAATACATCAAATGTACATCGTCCGATAGTGAAAGAATAAATGGTAATGCCACTAAACACACTTAAAAATTGAATGCCAATTTAAATTTCAATATCTCCGTCTTTAAGTGGAACCTCCATCTTGAATAATTCCCATGAGTTACCTTGGTGTCTGCCAATTTGTAGTCAATCAACAAACACGACCTATTTTCTTTGGTCCTTCCCTGACAGTTACAAATACAATTAGGCTAATGGCATGTTATTTCTATGTCAATAGTTATTTTTCTGTGTCTCTTCAAACGAGAGTAGGTTGGAGACACACAGATGTCCTTAATAATATTGCCGCCACTGCATCATTGTCCTTTTCAGTTCACCCTTTAGATTATACCCCTAACGTACGAGGGAGCCCAGTAGCGTTTGTGCCCCAGTAGCGTAATCGTCGCTTCTTTCGGCGCTACTTTTTCTCATGTTCAATTTTACCATCCAATCAAGGGATTACAGATTATATTGTGCGTTATGGCTGGGCATTTTTGGCAATTTCTTACAATTTATCTGTGACCATGTTTATTTCCCACAATTATTTATATCATCACGCCTGTCGCTGCAACATTTTGTTCATGTCTCCAGCGGTGCACCGTCGCACGCTAGCTCTCTTCCGCACTGCGGCTCCCCGCAAGCCAAAACGGTCAGAGACTGACGGCTCATTTTAATCGGAATGATGTGACTCCCTTCCCTCGTCTCCACGAGAACCATTTGACATCTCACAAGGTCAGAGTCTTACGCCGTCCTCTCCAGGCATCTCCGCTAATTAAGCGAAATACATTCAATACTTTTCTGACAGGTGTACTCATGAAAAAAATTCATTTAGTAGGTCACCCAGATGAAGTATGTTCATTTCAAGTAGGTAAAGTACATCAGTGTTGTAACTTTGAAACAAATCACGAAACTTTATGTTCCGTTTGCCGAAAGTCATCAACCCGATTAAAACAATTGGTATTGACCTGCATGTATTCAACTTAACGGGACAGTTAAGCGACTTGATGTTCATTACTCAACAGAAGGCCGATGGTGTCCTGTTCTTGTTTGCAACAAAACACAGCCTCCAGCTTTGCTTCATGTCGTTCGACTTCAGTCCGTGACATTGGCGATATATCAGTTAGACCTCGCAAAGCAGTGTGTCATCTGATCGTCCAACTGTATGCCATCTCGTCAGCACCGGCGTGCTTGTCCATTGGCGGCGACTGCAGGCAGAAGCCTGATCCGAACTGCTATCCGGACACAAATAAAGTCAAACTGATCAATCTGGAGCAGCTGGCATTTAAAACCAGATATCGAATTTATTTCAGTTAATTTAATGGCAATTGTGATCCTGTCCAGCAGAAAATGTAGTCTCTGCAAATGCATTGCACGCAAACTGGTTGCCATGGCATCAGCAGATCTGATGTGGTCGTTGTGACTGTGAAATAAGAGAAAATAAAGTTTATCCAGGTGTTTGCTAATCTCTTGATCATGACTCCAGTATGGGCTGCGATACTGATCCTGAATGTCGCAACGACAGACTGTTTAGTTTGATTGACATTTGCTTTCACTTTCGATCGCTTCCTCGCTATCTGTTTTCAGAAGCTGCTGAAACGATACTGCACCGTAAGAACGACGACGGTGGTGAAAGTAACAATGTCTGTAGTGAGATGTGTTAAATCCATTCCAGTTTAATTTGCAGTGTATCCACGACGCTGCGTCCCTGCAGCTGACTACTCAGGTCACCTACGTGGACTGCTAATGACAGTACCACAACACCATTATTACCGATCTCTTTAATTCGGTTGGTTCATGCCTCAACCGTCAGACGGATTACACCGACAAATCGAGTCTACCGAGGATTTCGGAAGACCAGCGAAAATCAGAAGGATCTAGACGTGGATAACGAAGAAAGTTAAAGATTTTTGTTTGCCATATCAGCAAATTGTACAATTTGCTGTACAACCTGGCAAAATATGAACTATTCTTACACAGGCGGATATCACAGAACACCAACATACATCCTGCAACAATTTCCATCTATGTTGAGATTTTCCAGTATCTGGAGTAACATGAACTGATACAGAAGAAATTCAGGGAAGAGCTGAAGAGTGAAATATCTATCTACATTTAATGGGAAGCTCTGCAAATAAAATGTAAAACTTATAATTCATTCGTTCAACTTTGATGCTATTCACGACATTTGTCTAATTTTCTTTTTGTCTAAGGATCTGTTTCTGGATTCCGAATTTTTTTTGTTAGATTTCTTCAAGGAAATTCAGTCAGCCAATTCTCGTCAAATCCGAAAATATTCCGTTTTTACTCTCTGCTTTCGCAGGTTTTTTATGTTTTATTATAATATTTCATATTTCCAGCACATGAGGTCTATAGGGATACAGCAATTGTCGAAAGACCTGCTGCTGCACATCTTGCAGCGACATGTCCGTGTCACACTGGTCAGTAACAGCAAAATATCAAGGGTTCTAGTATATTGCATGATGATGCCAGATCATCATGGTTATTTTTAATAGATAAAAGTTTCATTTTTAAGCATGAGGTAATAACGGATATTAATGGCCGTTTTGTTATAGTATCAGCAAAAATAGATTTTAGACGAATGGTATTGGCGAATATTTATGCTCCAAACATGGATGGCCAAGGCTTTTTGAACGATATTTGCACTTTGATTCTTTATTCTCTCGTGTTTGGAGGACATTTTAATTGCTGGTTAGATTCAAACCGGATATGCCATCTATTTATTCAGCTGCTCCTAATAAATCAGCTATATTTCTTCAATAGTTTTAATGAAATCTGGTGTTACTGATGCCTGGTGAATTTTACCTCCAGAAGATAGGGAATATTCGTTTATTCCTCATGTTCACCATGCATATTCCAGGATTGACTATTTTTTGTTGATAATCAAATGATTCTATCATTTCGACCAATGAATATGACAGATTGCTCTTTCTATCATGCTTCCATGCTTCTATCTTTAAATCTCCACGGAATGGATCCGACAAACAGATTTTGGCGTTTTAACCTTAATTTGTTATCTGTAAAAACTTTTATTTTAATTGCTGGAAAAATAAATTTGTTTGAAGAGACAGTGGAAGAGATTTCTAGTCTCAATATACGGAACGTTTTTAAAGCCTTTGTTGGAGGACAAATTATTTTTATGTGGTAAACGTTAGGAAAGAAGTTAACAGAGAGAGAGAGATTCACTCTAGTTAATCAGTTCAAACTATTCGATCAAATATGCTTTGGAATCTGGATTCGGCTCTATATAAAAGCCGAGTTGAAATATGATTTTTTTAATATATGCAATTGAAAGTCATCTTTTAAAATGTAAAGTGATTTTTTTATTCAGAGAGATAAAACAGGTTTTTATCTGGCTAAATAACTGGTTAACCATCATGATGCAGTTCAACCCAGATATGTGTGAAGCGGTTCATTTTGGTTGGTCAAATATGCTGGCGGGATATAGTATTAATGGTAGGTCACTTGGTAGTGTGGAGGACCAGAGGGATCTTGGGATCCGAGTTCACAGGACTCTCATGGCGGCTGCGCAGGTTGAATCTGTGGTTAAGAAGGCATATGGTGTATTGTCCTTCATCAATCGGGGTATTGAATTTTCGAGCCGAGAGGTATTGTTGCAGCTATCTAGTCACTGGTCAGACCGCACTTGGAGTATTGTGCTCAGTTCTGGAAAGCCTCACTACAGGAAAGACGAGAAAGTCATAAAAAGTGTACAGAGGAGATTTACAATGCTGTCCGGAATGCGGAGCATGCGTATTGCTCAGGTTGAGGGAACTCGGTCATTTCTCTTTGGAGAGACGGAGGATGTGGGGGGATCTGATAGGGGTGTATAAGATGATGAGCGATTTTGTTCGGGATGACAGTCAGAGGCTTTTCCTCGGGGCTGAAATGATGGCCACGAGAGAACACATAGAGTCTTCCAAGAAACTGTTAGAGAGGTACATGGAGATGAATAAAATAGAGGGTTATGTTAAGTCTGGTAATTTCTAGGTTAGGGACATGTTCGGCATAGTTTTGTGAGCCGTAGTGCCTGAATTGTGCTGTAGGTTTTTTTTCTATGTTCTATGTTCTTTTACAATTATTCCACTTTTTCCTTTATTAATTAACTATCCCATGTAGATCAATAATATAAAGTATTGTGATCACAGGTACAAATTATCACAATATATTCAATAGTATCAATAATGCAGTTTAAATGTAAAGTGGACGAAATGAGGGCATGGATTGCTTCCCGAGACTGCGATATTGTTTCCATAACAGAAACGTGGCTGAGAAACTGGTAGCTCAATGGTACAGGGCAGAGATGTTTTGGGCGTTACAGCACAAAAGGTCAGAGTGGAAAGGGTGTTGCCATTATTACAAGGGAGGGCGTAACAGTAGTGTTTACAGAGGATATTCTTGAAGGATCATCTAACGAGGCCATTTGGGCAGAACTGAGAAATAAGAACTCGATGGTCATCTTAGTAGCGCTATGTTCTGGACCTCCAACTATCAGATTGAGGGAACTTGGAGAGCAGATGTGTCAAGAAAAATCACATCGTTTTGTGAACAGTAACCGTAATGCTCATGGGAGATCTCAATTGTCCCGGTATCGACTGGTCCACCCAGAGGGCAAAGGGCCTTGTTGTGGCGGAATGATTGGAGTTCGTGCAATAAAGCTTCCTTGCGCAAGATAAAGAGGAAACTGCACCTGGAAGAGTCATACTAGAACTCCTCTTAGGGAACGAGGCGGGCCAAGTTGGGGAGCACGATGCGTCCAGTGACAACAATTCTATTGGTTTTAAAATAGTTATAGAAAATATTGAACAGATCCACAGTCAAAAGTCCGAAATTGGAGCAGTACCAACTTTGAATGCATAGCCAGGGTCCAGCTGAGGTGAACTGGGTGACGCTACTTAAAGACAGAGGAACAGAGGTTGTAGGTTCTGGGTTCTGGCCCACAATTTGGCTCTATTTAATGCCTTGTTGTCCAGCACATATATTCCATGCTGGACATTAGATAACAATACACACCTGAGCCCCATCAGGGGCCTAGCATAAGAACCTGTGTTTTTCTGGCACTAGTTGCCAGATTATCGGTCTACTTTTAGGTATGCTTTGGTTCCAATTGCTTATAGATTTACTCTCGAGCAGTTCTATGTTCTCTATTCCTTTGTGAAGATCCAGTTCGTGTTGGGATTCCTCTTCTGATTTCCGAGGCAAGATTCATTCCAGTTACTGCCTGCATTTGTCCTGAGGCAGTATCCTGACTCCAGTCTTGTATCGGTGTGCGGCATTTGTGTTCTCTGTGAGTTTGGTCCGGATCAACATTGTGACAGTAGGCTTTCCAAAGGGTGAGATCAAGAGTCCAGTGAAAACATGTTCCTTTTAGTTTGAAAGTTAGGCATACGAACTTCAGGGAAACTTGACATGCAAGGGAAAGTAAGGAAGCATACTTCATGTCTCAGCAGCTGCGTACGAATGAATCCCTGGACAAATATGAAACGTTGAAGACCAGGCCTTTGAAAGAAATCGCAGGTCGAAAGGTGGGCATGATATCGATTTGGCAGGCAGGGTTAACTATAAATATAATTAAAACAGATTCTTCGATCATATTAACAATGACGAAGGAGAGACTCGTCAGGGCCTTCTTTGCGTGGAGACGCAGGAGATGGCTGAGATTTTCAATGTACATTTCTCCTCGCTGTTTACTAAGGAGAATATCATTGATGCTACAGAAATTAGGTTTTAAATTATATTCGGATTACGACGAAGGCGATACCTGGAACCGAAGCGGATTCAGGTCGTCAGGACCTGATCTAAAACACTCTGGACCTTTTGAGTGGCCGGGTTGAAATCGCATAGGCCATTATGGAGATATTTGCTTCATGGTTAGCCACAGGCGAAGTTTGAGAGGACTGGACGTGGCTAATGTTCCTTTGTTCACGACGTGTAGCAGAAAAAGCCAGGAAATTTCACGCCGGTGAACTTGATTGCTGTTGTAGGGAAGTAATTGGAAGGAATTCTGAGGGACAAAACGTACCATAACGTGGATAGTCAAGGTGCGATCAGAATTAGTCAGCATGGTTTTCTGCGTGGGAATTCATGTCTGAGGAATATTTTGGAATTTTTCGAAGAAATAAGTTAGGGGATGCATGAAGGTAGGGCAGTAGATGTTGTCTATTTAGACTTTAGGAAGACCTTTGACAAGGTCGCATAGGATTCAATGGGACATGGCAGAAATTTGATTTCCTTTTGGAGGCCGGTAAATCGTGGGGTGCCCCTGGCGTCCGGGTTGGGACTTCTGTTAATCATTATATGATTAACCTGTTAATAATTATAATTCATATCCAAATGACACATGGCACGATCAGCAAGTTTTCTGCCGATTGTGTATCAGGGCGTCTTGTTGAGAAATGACGAAGAGAGCTTGATTAGTTGCAAATGGTGCTGAAGTTTGAAGTGATGCATCTTGGACAATCAAACCAGGGTAGGGATTAAGCAGTGAAGGACAAGGCACTGAAGGGTTCTGTGGAAACAGAGGGACCTGTGAGTAAAAATGTGCAGTTCGCGGAAAACGACTGCGCAAGAAAGTTTAGTGAAGAAGACGTTTAGCATGCAGGCCATCAGTCAGCTCACTAAGTTTCGGAGTAGGGATATATGTTGCAGTTAGTTGAACGCACTTGGAGGTCTTTGTACAGTTACTCTGTCGTGGGTAAGACAATGCCACGCTCGAGAGAGTCCAGAAGAGATTTACGAGAACGCTGCAAAGAGGAGGGTGACCGAGTTACAGGGAGAGGTTGGCCACGATGGATCGTTATTCCCTGCAGCACAAGAGAATTAGGGGTGACGTCAGACGTCTTTATAATCATGTGGAGTATGGATCACGTAGACCATCATCGTCTTTTCGCCAGGATTCGGGAGTCCGGAACTAGAAGGCATAGATACAAGCTAATAGGGGGGAAATTTAGAAGGGACCTGGAAGATAACTTCTTCACACAGAGGTCAGTGAGCACCAGGAGAGAGCTCACAGAGGAAGTAGTCCAGTTAGGTATAATTGCAACATTTGAGAGGTATTTTGATAGCTCCTTGGAGGGGAGGAGCTTGGAGAATTATGGGCCGAACACAGGCAACTGTGGCTAGTAGGGTGAAGCTGTAGTCGGTACTGACATGTTGGGCCAAAGACCTGTTTCCGTCCCGAATTACTTTGTGACTTTATGACTTGACGATATGTGACTGCTTTCTCCAGAGCGGAGTGTGAGCGGTGACCCTACGAGGTTCATGAAATGATTGCGTAAATCGGGGACATAATTAGTCTTTCCTCCAGGGCAGGGACGTTTAAAACTAGAGGCTATGGGTTTAAGGTGAGAGGGGAATGATTTGAAGGGAATCTGAGGGTCAAGTGTTTTAACACAGAAGATGATAAATACTGTTTTAAAATCCATAACCTGTTCAAGTATCGAGCGCCCAAAGTTAGCGGTAGAGGCAGGTATGTTTATATTACATTTTGGCAGATGAGTGTACATTGAATGTTTAGGCGGATATGCGCCAAACACAGGCGAATGGGTTGAGCTGAGATCGATATTTTGGTCACATCAACGAGTGAGGACGAAAGGCCAGACAGAATGTAACAAGGAAAACTGGGAGAATGAAAAATAATGTGTGTAACAATGACCGTGCCGTGTGTTGGAACAATAATGTCGTTAATTCGAACTGCGGAAAGGTCTTGTCGTTCTCTCGACGAGGTCTCTGCAATGGCCACAACATCATAGTTCCATGTACTGATCCATACTCTCAGCTTACGAATTTTATGACTCATACTGCCACATTAAAAGAAACAAATTTCAAACAGGTTAACCACATGGCGTCGACATTCTTGCTCCTGTCAGTTCTTCCTTGCAGACACTACTCATTACATTTGCCTTCCTCTCCATCCTTCCACTTTCCTGCCTGGTGTTTTGGTTCCATTCCCCTTTCTAATCCAGTTTAAACGCAGCTGAATAGGAGTAGCGAGCCTCCAGGCTATGCACTAGTTCCTCAACGACACATTCATCTGTTCTGTCCTTCACTTCCTGCGCTGACAAGGGTCTGGCACCGATAGTAATCCAGGCCGTTCTTTCGAGTCTCAGTCCGAAATGCACTTACACATGGCGCAAGACCTCTTGGCCCTTTCTTATCAAGTAGTTGGTGCCAATGGGCACAGCGACCTCTGCATGCTCACCCTACCCATAGAGACAATTTACCTCGTGTGACTCTCTCAATGATCACAAAGTATCGACAATTAAAAAAAGAAAACAAGAGCGAAAGTAGGTAATTCGGCCTATCCAACTGCTCTGCTACTTAAGTTTCCATGGCTGATCCTATATTTTCAGATCGCTGTTCCCGATCGCTCTCCATATCGTCCATGGTTTTTGGACAGAGAAATATTTCTGTGTCCTTCTTAATGTTTTAAATGGGGGAGAGACTGCATGATTGAGAAGAGCGGACGCTATTAAACTCTATATTTTAAGCCAAGTGCCGGAACATAATTCTGTAGTGGAATTAAATATCGTTCTTGTTAGTTTAAGAACATAATACTATCATAAACAGGAGCAGGAGAAGGCCATACAGCCCGTCGAGCCTGCGGCGCCATTCAGTGAGATAATGGTTGATCTTGCCGTGGTCTTACACCCATCGACATGCTTTTCTACCATAACATTTAATTCTCTCTGCTTAATCCATCTTACTGTGTCTCAGATATATTTAATGAGGTACCCTCCACTTGCTTCACTGGGCAGAGCATTCCACAGACACAATGCCCTCTGGGCAAAGCATTTTACACCTAATCTTAGTCCTAATTATACTTCCCTGAATAATGTGATCACCCCCCACTTTTGATCTCACCCAACCGTGGAAACAACATACCTGCCTCTTGTATGTTTACCACTTTCATATTTGTATGTTACTATAAAGTTCACTCTGAATTTTCTGTACTCCAACGAGTATAGTCTCAAACGACTCAATCTCTCTTCAAAGGCTAAACCCCTCATCTCTGGAATCAACTTTTTGAACCTCCTCAACATCGCCTCCAAAGCTAATATATTTTTCCTCAAATTAGCAGACTAAAACTGCAAGCAGTACTCCAGGTGCGGCTTAACCAGTACCCTGTACAGTTGCAGAAAAACCTCCCAGCTCTGAAGTTCAATCCTTCCAACAATAACATTCCGTTTGTCTTCTTGATAACCTGTTGCACCTGCAACCCAGCCTTTGCAATTCATGCATAAGCTCTCTGAAGTCCCTCTCTGCAAGACCCTGCTGAAATTTTTAACCATTTAAATAATAATATGATCTTCTATTTATTTGCTTTCAAAGTGGACGACCTAGCATTGATCAATGTTTACTTCATCGGCAAGAATCTTGCCCATTCTCTTAAACTGTCTAAAGACTTTCCACATCCTATGCAAAATTCCACCCCCCATTCAATTAGTGTCATAGGCAAATTCTTTCAAATAATTAATGGATATCCTGAACAATTGAGAGCCCATCTCGACCCATGTGACACCACGCTCACCACTGTTTGCCTATCATAAAAATACTATTTATCGCAACGGTCTTCTTTCTTTTAGTTAACCGATCCTCTGTCCATGCTTGTACATTTCCCCCAACTTTGTGCATCCTCATCGTATGGATACGTCAGTCTTTTGTGCGGCACTTTATCGAGCTTCTGAACATCCATGCACACAACATCCACTTGTCCCCCTATATTCGCTCGCTACAATGTTATAGAACTCCAGAAAGTTTATCAAACAGAATGTTCCCTTTCTTAATCAATTCTGCGTCTGTCCAATGGAACCACTGCGATCCAGATATATCCTTATGCCTACCTCAATGACAGCTTCAGGCATTTTCCCGACCATAGTCGTTAAGCTAACTGGCCGAGACTGACCTGCCGTTTCCCACTTTTTGACATTTTTTAAACAATCGTGAGATTTGCTGTTTTCCAATCGGCCGAGTCCTGCCCAGTGCTCCGAGAATTTTGGTAAATAATCAGAAACAAATCGATGCTATCCTACGTCATTTCCTTCAGTACCCTGGGATGCATCCAATCATGACCAGCGGGCAAATCTTCCATTTGCTCATCACTCTTCTTTAGTGACCGCAGTTGTATCAAGGACCTCACCACCATCCCCCCCTCTCCCCATCGCGTCATTAACATCTCCCTTTGGCATGTTAAACGTGTCCTCCACCGTGAAGACCGACACAAAATAGTGGTTAAAGGCCGCGACCATTTCTGCATTACCCAATATTAATCTCCGCTTCTCATCTTCCAAGGGACCTGCATTCACTTTAACCATCCTATTTCGCTTTATATAATTATAAAATCTTTCATTTCTTTTTTTATATTTTGCTTTCATTGTTTATCTTACTTTCTTATCTTCGTCCCTTTCCTTATTGCTTGCTGTGCGGTTCTTTGTTCCTGATCAAAGATTTCCCAATCATCCCGTTTCCCAGTACTTTTCACTAGTATTCACGAGCTTTATGCTTCATGCCTCCTTTTCTGACCCAGGTTATCCAAGCCTGGATCTCCTTACCCTTACCCTCCTTACTGGAGCGTACTTCTGTTGAGCAATGTGAAAAATTTCTTTGAGAGTTCTCATTGGGTTCTCTTTGTGAGGTCCACTTGTGACCTGTTCCACAAGGCCCCCACCATATCCTTGCTGTTTCCAGTATACTGTAGCCAACTCCTCCCTCATCCCACTACAGTCTCCCTTTCTCAGGCATCATACACGCGTTTTACATCGAAAATTGGCCCCTATGGGAAATTGCGTATGGGAAATTCAATCATACTGTGATTACTCTTTTGAACAGGATCCCTAACTGTAAGATCGTTAACTTTACGTGCCTCAATGTAACGGACCATATCTAAGTCATCATTTTCTCTTGCAGGTTCACTAACAAGTTGTTCAAGAAATCTGGCACGGATGCATTCCATATAGACCTCCTCAGGATTGCAGCGAACAACTTATTTCGCCCAGTCTTTTGAGAGTTTTGAGCCCCTATGACAACTGCAGTTCCATTCTTGCAGGTATCAATTTTGGGGGGTTTATTTCCTGTCTCACTGTAATTCTATGGCCCTCAGACAACAGTCACCGTTAATTTTGCTTCCCTTTACTATTCCTGATATTTATGATAGAAAAATAGGGGACTATTTTGGATGCAAGGGTTAGATAGTGCAGGAGAAAATGTTGGCAGAACATTGTGGGTCGATACACCTCTACTGTTTCCTATGTTCTACGTGTTAAACATAGGTCCAGAAGAATCAACATTCTTCTCCCTGGATCTTATATCGTCTTTCTCTGTCGCCCTGAGCTAATTTGTAAATAAGAGCTGTTCCCAAACTCCCTCAACTTCCTGCCTATCCTTCCGTATTATCTTATACCCTTGGATATTTAACTTCATTTATCTCCACACTGCAACCACTTCCCTATAATTATTATTAATAATGAAATAATAAATTAATATTATTAAATAATAAAATAGCGGAGGATGAAGATGTAATTCCATAAAACAATGTACTACAGACACGTGAAAACAGATAACGGAAAGCAATAGAAATACTTCTGTGTGGGTGAATGATAACCAATAATTCTGTTTGGTGACCTCCAGCCAGTTCGTTTCCGTCTCACGCTGAATGAGAAAGACTCTGAAACAAATGAAAATACAATATTCACGGGCAGATCCTGAAGCATGGCATCAACAATGCAGTTTCAAGGACGTTACTTAATTTAACAAGCATTTAAGGTGAAGGAAAGTCAACGTCCGTCTCCCGGTTTTAATAAATGAAAACAAATATCCCAGAAAGATCAATGAGGCAGTGGCCTGCTTCTACGGGTCACTGAGGGTCTTGCTCTTATGCACTACCGCACCACATTTCATGGGTGCATTGAATGAAGAGGAAACTAGTGATATTGGTGATTTGTAAGAATATGAATCTGATCGAAGAGGTACTGATATTCTCGGTACAATGCTCAGCAAGTCATTGAACTAAATTGAGCACTTGTTGGAGGAGACACAGGAGGAAACGATCTGGGAATTTGAAACAATCTGAAGTGCCGTTAAATGATACAGAGGAAACAGTGCCGGGACGGGAGATCAAGATTGACATAGAGAAAGTGCAGCCGAGCATTTGGGGAAACGGCTGATTAATTCCTCCTTTCCAAATGTGGATTTATGATCTTTGACAGGTTATTTTTCTTTAGCTTTATGCGCCTGTCTTTACACCGACAGCCCGGTAATTACATTTGTTATTTCTTCTGCTTTTCATAGTTAATGCTATCACATCTACCAATCTCTATTTAACTGGTGTTCCACGTGTGTCTGCAGATGAGTTAAACCCATCTTTGTCAGGGGCCCACAATTATTCTCCTTTCACTCCTCTGCACCAAAGTTGTAGATGAGGTGATCATCCAGGTCTGCTTCTGGTACTAGGATAAGAGGTAAGCCGAACTGCAGAAGCAGGAATATCATCTTCAGCGAGATAGAGTCAAACTCATAATGACACAGAACATGAAAAAAATGAACGAGGTGTGGATACATCCTCGGTCATTCACTTTGACGGAATATCAGAGGTGCCGATTCTGAAGACTGTGAAGGAAGCTGGGTCTAGAATGGAACGCAAGGTAGAAATGGGATATTAGCGATGAGCTGTTTGGGTGACGGTCTGTTTATGACGTTCCCTACTCAATATTATGCTTTAC
>JARFYF010065910.1:0-12871 GCA_030265395.1 Rhina ancylostomus | reverse complement strand
ATCAATCGTCTTACTTTACTCCTCAAAAATTACTCAGTCAAATTAATGAGGAGCGGTTTCCCCTGCACAAGGCCATAATGACTATCTCTAATCAGTCTCTGCCGTTCAAATATACATAAACCCATTCCCTTAGGATTTTCTCAATACTATCCCCATCACTGATGTAAGGCTCACCAGCCTGTAGTTACCTGGCTAATCCCTGCTGTGTTTCTTAAACGAAGGAACATTTGCAAACTTATATTCTTCAAGCACCTCACCTATGATGAAAGAAGATGCTAAAACCTCTGTCGGGACCCAGCAATATCCTTCCATCCTTGCTTCCCTCAGCAAGCTGTGATAGATCTTACATGGCCCTGGGGATTTATCAACACGTAGGTGTCCCATGATATCTGACACCTCTTCCTTCTTAATACTGACAAGGTCCTGATTATCTATGCACCCCTCCCTGAACTCACTATATTCCACACCCTCTTCTTGGTTACTACAAATGAGTATTATTCATTTATACCCTTGGCCACACCACCTGACCACACACATGGATTACACCTTTGGTCCTTAAAGAGACCCAGTCTTCCCCGGGTTACCCTCTTTCTCCTGATATGCTGACAGAAGGAATTGTGATTCTCCTTAATTTTACTTGCCAAGGTTATTTCATTGCGACGTTTTGCCCTCCTAATATCTTTCTTAAGTTCTCTCCTACACACTCTATGTTTCTCAAGAGACACATTCAATTCCAGTTGCCTATACCTGCCATATACCTCCTTCTAATTCAAAAATAATCCTCAATCTTATTTGCCTTTTCAAGGTTCCCCAACATTGTCATCTTTACCTTTCGGCCAAACTAGAAACTGTTGGATAGGAACTCTTACTTTTAAAAAGGCTCCCATTTGTCAGCTGTTCTTTTACCCTCAATCATCTGCTCCTATTCTACTTTCAAGGGCTCCTCATTATGCTTTTGAAATCAACTTTTCCCCGATTCAAGACTTAAACTTGAGGATAAAACTTCTCCTTGTTCATATATACTATGAAACTTAGAGAATTATGGTCACTGTTCCCCCACCGACACTTCCATCACCTATCCAGTTTCATTCCCTAGGATAAGATTGAGCACTGTACCATCTCTGCCACGACTGTCTGTATATTATCTCAAAAAAGATTTGCGTGCAAATACTTGAAAAATTCCGCCCAGTCTACGCCCCTTTCACTAAGACAATCCAATTCAATATTGAGGAGGTTAAAGTCCTCCACAGCTCTAACTTTGTTGCTCTAACACCTTTCTGTGATTTGCTTACATATCTGTTCCACTAATTCTTGCTTACTATTGGGAGCACGATAGTATAACCCCAGCAAATGGTCTCATTTTCATAATTGGGTATAAGTTCTTCTAACCACTTAGCCTCATTCGATGATCCCTCCAGGGTAACACCGAGTTCTGCAATTACTTCCGCGCTAATCAGCAGTGCAACCCCGTCCCCTCCTCTTTTGCGTTCCCTCTGTCACTTCCGAAACCTCTATACCCTGGAACAATATGCTGCCAGTCCAGCCCTTACCTCAACCATGTTTCTGTATTTGTAATAATATCATAATTCTAAGCGGTGATCACTGCACTAAACTCACCTGATTTACCTGTGAGGTTCCTTGTATTAAGTCAATACAATTGAGCCATCCAGACCTCCCGTGCTCCCAAACCTGCCTGTTTGCCCGGCCCACTGGATTTGATTGGTTTACTCTCCATATTTTCATCCACAGCTGCTACACTGCTTCTATTCTTTCCACCCCCTGCCAATTTAGACTAAACACTCCTCAGTAGCGTGACAGAACCTCCCTGCACGGATCTTGCAATCCTTCCAGATTAGGTGTAACCCGACTTTGTTGCACCGGTCCCACCTGCCCCAGAAGAGATTGCAATAATATAAGTAGCTGCAACCCTCCCTCCTGTACCAGTTCGTTCACCATTTGTTAATCTATCCTATTCCACTTTTCCACCCTATGTCACAGGGAGTAATCTGGAGCTGGGACCACAAAGGTCCTGCTTCTTAACTTCTGTCTAACTCCAAAAACTCAGTTTGCAGGACCTGAGTGTCTCTGGAAAGCTCTTTCGATGTGTCTTCTTTTGATAGTTTGAAGACGCTGTGTAAATGAAAGTTGATCCTTTATGTATCTGTGAGCAACGGATTGCATGTTACACCGACGTTTAAATGTGTGCGCGTGCATGGATGTGTGTGCACACGCGTGTGTGTTCGCGTGTTTGCGGGCCTTTTTGCATTTGTTCTGTTGCTTTATTAATGCCTTCGTATTTTCTTCCACTGCCATGGAGAGGAGCACGTCCTCTCAAAGGATACAACTATTTTAGCTTTCTGCTTGTCTTTGAGGCTTCAGTTGCTTGAGCACGAACATTTGCAACTTTTCTATTAAAAGATGGGTCCGAGCTGATTTCGTTTTAGGCTAATTACTCACCACGAACGCATTCGGATCTTTAGCTGATAAGAAGTAGCTCACCGGAAGAATAAATATGCACCCGCGAATCTGCTGATGACATCATGGAAACTGTCTGTAGTTCAAGGTTGTGTTTGTCTGAAACACTAACGTTGCAGACCGCTCGAATTATCACATTTGACGCTCGAGTGGAACAAGTTCAATTTCGATAATTTATTTGAAATCCTGCTAAATACACCTAAATATTTACCCTGCAAGGTTTACCTTTACTGATTCCGTGGCGAGTTCATTCTGGAAAGAACTGCGAAGCAATTGTCTTGATATTAGTTGAATATTAGTTTTAAATGTGTCGGCCATTCTCTGTTAGCTTCCAATGATAAACTATCGATATTTTTAATGGCAAGCATCATTAAATAAAGATCAGCAGAAACATCCTGATTTATTCCGCCGTCGCAATGTAATCGTTTGAGGCAAGCCAGGAGGTATTTGAAAACACTGTCAATTATTTTCAGCTGAAACATATTTCAGAAACAGCGCAGCAGATATTAAACTGGGGACGAGGGGTGGCTTTTTCATGAATGAAATCAAATAGTAAAATACTCGGGAAAACGGACTTATGTTTGTGTAGTTCATTTACTGACTGCTTATGGTCCCAGAGTACTTTATTGTCATTTACGTGCCTCAAATGTGTTGTCACTCCCGTGCACAGAAGCAGCTTGCGTGAGCAATTTCGCAAACCTTCGCATCAAGATATGAAAATATAAACTTCATGAAAAAAATCCACCTTACCTCGTCCGAGGGCGAAGACAAGGTGAAAAATATTTTTGAGAGATGTGATTTCCAGAAATCATTTGGCAAGTTTGCACTTAGGCTTAAATCAGCAAAAGTAGAGGAGTTAGGCGTCATGAGTCGAAAGTCGGGAAAAAAGGGAATGTACTGAAAGGTTTTCTCGGGAGTTTGCTCTTCCGCCAACGCAATGATTTCTGTTATTAACCGCCAATTAGATTGTTTTTGAACAAGCCACATAGTTCCCATGTGGAATACAGGTGCACAGTCAGGTCACCAAGGCAGCAGCGAATAACAGAGAAAGAAAGGACGGCAGATGCTAGAATATCTAAATGAAAAACAGGATGATGCTGGAGGAACTCAGCAGGCCAGGCTGCACCCGTGGAGAAAAGCAAGTGGTCAACGTTTCGGGACAGGACCCTTCTTCAGGACTGAAGATAAGGAAATGGGAAGCGCAATATATAGCAGGGGATAGCAGAGCAGTCATGGCCGGACAGAAAAGGGGAGGCGGAGTGGGCACAAGGTGGTCATCGGTCGATGCAACTAAGAGACAGTGATAGGCGGGTGCGGGGGAGGAGGGGAGAGCAGATCCACCGGTGTCAAAGGTAGGGAGGGAAAAAGGGTAGAGAAAAGGAGCAATAGGCTTGGAGGGGGAAGAAGAGGCGTGGTTGGGGTGAGTCAGGTGGAGGGGTTGAGGTGATTACACAAAGCGGGAGAATTCAACATTCGTGCCGGTAGGCTGCAAGGTTCCAAGACGGAAAATGAGGTGACATTCCTCCACTTTGCGCTTGGACTTCTCCTGGAACTGGAGGTGCCCGCACTTGGAGACTCCACACAGATATGTCTGTCCTTGGCCTTCACATTCCACCATCTGCAGTCTCTTGTGTCTCCAAGTGTTCAAAGCGGATTAGTTCACCACTTGTCTTTATATTATATCATCTAAAGCTTGAACCAAACCGTCAATCCGACTGTAAAATATAATGTGGAAGTTAAAACGTCGGACTGGTTGCTCGACACTACCCTGATTTCCATATTTCGAGATTTCCCTTGGATTTGCCGTTCCCAGTTCTCATTTTTTGGGCGAATATCCAGTAATAGCTGTTGGCCTTCTGGGCACCGGGAAAAGAAAGGTCCTTTAACGCTCAGTTCAGTAATGCTTTGGATCCCAGTTTACAAATTTGCATGGTGTTTAAAAAGAAGAATGGTCCGGAAGTTTCAATTATAGGATACTTGGAACGATTATGTATTTGTTGAATCGATGATTTTTTTTATTTGCAGTCGATGTTGCAGGGAGGTCTCATAACTAATTTCCGTGCAAATATTACAAGCTACTCTTCAATATTCCTGTTCTTTTTCTTTATTTTTCTGCTGCTTACTTGATTTTAACTTCAAACGCAGATACATGGCCGACGTTGCCTTAGACTGAGTTATTCATTCTTTGTTACCCGTCTTATCATAATAAATAAATAAGCCAAAATATTTCATTCTGGCTTTGATGATATTAAGAAACTCAAAGTAGATAGAGGAAGATTTGCAAAGATTGGGCGAATGTCAGCTGATTAATGAACAGATTTATTGGATCAGGTTCTGAGCTGTCAGAAATATTGGTTGAGGGCAGGCAAATTAGCAGCGTAAGAAAATCTACATAAGTACATGGATTGGAGAGATTTCGAGGGCTATGGGCCAAACCAGGGGAGATTGGACTAGTTGGCTAGGCAACACAGACGGCAGGATGCGTTAGGCCGCAGAGTCAGTTTCCATGCTGTAAGATTGTGACTCTAGTTCACAGTTATCATCGAAAAGGCTCCGAGCGCTTAATGTCCCGCTTTTCTTCGTAAATTCCTGTGTGATGATCGCACAATTGAATCCGCATGTGTATCTGACATTTGAGTTGCAAGCACTAATCAGACACCACCACCCCCGACCCCCGCTACTTCCAAGATGCTGTCAGATTATTGATGCAATTATAGAACCATGGAACCATAGACCAATACAGCACAATACAGGCCCTTCGGCCCACCGTGTTGTGCCGCCATCAAACTACACCTCCCACCAGCTAACCCTTAATACTTTGTATTTAAATTATAATACTTTGTATTTAATCTAATACACAATGTTCAGGACTTTTACGTCGTTCAATTCAATTTTCCTTTCACTTGAAATGTTAATTGCTAATTTCCCATCTGTTAGTGTTAAAGTTTAGAAATGCATAACTCCCACCTATACTTGTTAAAGTCTAGCCGTCCATGACTTCAAAACCTACTGAATTCTGTGCTCAGGTGCTTCGTCTTTTATTGCAGGTTCGGTCTTATAAACTCCTATGGAAAATATTTGTTGCAAAGTATCTGCAGAGGTAATATATTTGTGCTAAGCTTACAGAACTGGCTAATTACTAAATTTCAACAATACAAACAGATTGGGAACATGATGCTGGAATAGCCGGCGAGCCCTGAAACTATCATCAGTGTTATCGTGAACTGATATCATCAAGAAGTTGAAGGAAATGGGAATGTCAATGTATATTTATATATTCCCAAACTGCAGGACTGACTACAGTTTATTACTACGAGATCAGGCACCGTCTGCCAAAGTAGTTTAAATGTTGGTTCATCTACTGCCATGTTCACCGGCCATGCTGGCTGATCTCGCGCCCACTTTGTCCGAAGCGGGAACGATGAATATAAATCAATTAGAATGACCCTCGTGTTACTGATCAGAGTGAAAGGACATTTCTGTGAAGGTGGCGCATGTGATTGAATAAAAAATAAATAGCATCTTCGTGTACTTGGATGTAGACTCGCAAATCCTGAAAGGTGGCAGAACAAACGAAATGGCTGTTGGAAATCATAATGGACCCTTGACTTCATTAATAGGAGCACAGAGCAGAAAGGTTATTACGTTCTTCTAAAGCTTGATAAGAATCATAGGCAAGCCCTCGGCTGGGGTGTGGTGTTCCAATCTGCCCATCAAACTTTAGGAAGGGTAAGGGGTGAAGTGAAAAGACATACAGGAAAGAGGTTAGAGACTTCAGGTAATTAGGGAGACTGGAGAATCTGGTATTATTAGAAGCTTAGAGAGGGTGGTATTCAAATACTTAGAAGTATTCAAAATTATGAACGAATATGTTTGGAGAAATAACAAAAAATGCTTCTAGTGACAGAGAGGTTGATGTGAACGAACGGCCTCACTTTCATTGACGTCTCTTTTTTTCCTTGCCGTATTGTGTCCATCGTTCGAGTTACGTTCTACTTGCAGTTTCGTTTGCAGTTATTTTTAATATTCGTTTCAAGCCAACTGAGTAAATATCTGTAACGCTTAAAAGTACTGGTCTCAATACCAATGTTTACGTTACAATTACAATCTCCTGGCTCTGAGCCGGAGAGAAGAAATATGCCGGTTTACTAATCCTCATTGTTGTTCCTAGGGATTAATGTGTCCATGGAAGGTGGGAGAGTTAAGAAGAACATAAGACCTAAGTACCGAACTCGGAATAATTGGCTGCATTTTTTGCTCGAGCGATTGTATGAGGAAGAGCCTCGGATGACATGTTGGAGGAAGGTCCGCGGCTCTGCTCTGAATCGCCCTTCCTTGTCTGGAGAAGAGGGCAACGGGTTGACAAAGATTGCCGCGGTAGATTACTGAAGCACAGTGTCCCAAGAAAGTCTGGGAGAGAGTTGTGCCTCAGATATAAAGATGCGAGGAGACTCCGCCAAAACAGAACTAAACGCGAAACCCACGCTACTCTCACGTGATATCCTACATCATGATCACAATCATCAAACATTTATTCATGAAATGCTGACTCTTACACAACCTTTCGACACTTCCCTCATTGGCAGCAAGCGGTCAAAACATCATGTGCAAGATGTCGGTTAAAGCATCATTTCGGTACTTGACTCTGTTGGCTGGAGTTTGGTGGGGTACGTTCAGTTACATGTGCTGTTTCCGAATATCCAGTCCTGTTGAAGAAAATTCCATGTTGATTAACCACCGCGAATTTACTGACAGTGCTTCCCCAATCCGCTTGTCGCTCTTTCTAAATTATGTTTCTACTTTTTGTCTCTTGGTTTTTTTTCCTTGTCCACTTTGTGCAAATGTTTTCAATGTTCTCGCTTATTTTCTGGCAGCCGCGGAAGTAACTACGAGCAAAGTGGACCAAATCCCCAAAGAACAGAACGTTCACAGAGGAGGCAATGCTTCTATGTCCTGCACATTCCCCATATCACAAGCTACTCCTGATGTTTCTTGGTGGAGATGGGGGGAGAACAAGTTCATAGAACAAGGCAGCAGAAAACAATTAACTGTTAAAAAGGGCAGCGCGACTTTCACTCTCCTGAATGCGAGTGTCGCAGACTCCGGGATGTATTACTGCAAAGTCAAACATCAGCAACAGTCTATCGGAGTTGGACCTGGTTCCAGGCTCACTGTGTTCGGTAAGTGTCCCGTAAGTGGGAGAATTTTAGCTCCCTGCGCTATACGTAAAGCACGTTGATGGGAATAATACGATTTTTTATCACGGCGAAAGCTCAATTATATCTAATTCCGCATTATACTGCAAAAGCAAACCGCTGCACAGACTGGAAATCTGAAATTTCTGGAAATAATCAGCACGTCGAGCAGCATCTGTGGGGTGAGGAATGTTGTGATATTCCTCACTTCGTGGTTCTCCAGAGGGCCTGTTCCTTTGACATCCTGCACATTCGCGCTACCCTTTTGGATGCAATTACCCGGATTCACGCATTATTATTCACATGGTGTAATGGAGATTTTAGTTAAAAATGATTTAGATTGGAACTTTTGTTAGAATTGTTTTGCAGGGAAGATCTTGAAGCTGTAGGAATATTTAAATCTTGTCTGTGAAAGGAAGGACAGATCTCGCCTCACCGAAGACAAGGCAAGAATTTTAACACCAGCAGCCTTTGAGCAAAATAACGGAGCAACCATTCCAAGCCAACTATCGCTACAGTATCAGAAGCTGACACTCGCAAGCCGTGTTAATTCACACACCAGATTTCTTTTGTTTGTCGCCATCGGTTCAAATTGTGAATCCGGGATTTGTGGTGCCGAAGTCTCCGAAATTTGCAACACTTTTCCGTTAAAGTCTGGAAGTGGAAAGAGAAATAGGCCTCTTGGAATTGGGATGTAAAGTTTTAGTTAGGGTTCGGTGTCACGCGGTATGCAGTGTGGACATACAGATACAGTTCAAGGATTTACTTGAACACCGGTGAAGCCTCGGGGATAAATGTTCTGCATCTGTTCCTCGGTCTGTAACGGAAGCTAAAATCCGCTTCAGACCACCGTGGTTATGTTACAAAGGAATCTTACAGCCCATTGAGAGGCGTGATTCTTCCCCTCGAGGTATCCGAGTCTGGGAACCGAACATCCCCATCTCCGTGTCCATCTGACTCCAAGAAGATTTTCTTTGTACAGTCATCATCTGCAAAACATGGACAGGATTTTGCGGTATCTTGGGGAAACGCCTGACTTCCAGTCCTTGTAACTCACGATTTCCCATAACAGACCTGACGCCTGTGTTGTCAATGGAAGTTCTCCCAAAATATTTGTTCTACATAAAATAGATCCGTAGTCATGCGGTGGAGAAATTCTGAGTTTTGCTTGGCAGTGCACTCCTTGAGGCTGAGTAGAAAGACGGAAACGTCTTCCGAAATTAATAAGGATCACGGATCAATAATTTGTTATCACAGTAACATAAAATAACTAGCTTTAAGACTAAGATGTTAAAGAGATTTCTTGTAATAAACTCTCAAATCAGCTTAGCAATTAATTCTCCATTCAGCTGAGCACTGACTAGATCCAACGCACGCAGATCAGCGTTCCCTCATTATGAATACAGAGCTGATATCAGTCGGATCTTATTCAGACTGAATGTGTTGAACAAACAGAGTGCGTTTAAGAAAGGGTGAAGGTGCAGAAGAAATGTGCTGTGAGTTTGGATTTCCTATTCGTGTTCCTTCGTCTTTGTTGATGCTACGAGTTATATAGTAAATACTGTAGACCACAGTCCGCTTATGGAGAAAACTCTCCCAGTTAAAAGTTGCATCATCTGAAATCTCCATCCCGGACACTGCACAGCTGCCTCACCAACTGTAAGTCAAAGCTCGAACCTATATATGTAACTACACTTTGCCTCTCGACCAGAGACATTGGTGATATCTGGACATATACAATGCAACATCGGTTTGCACATTTCCCTCACAGCTTCAGTGGGCAGGTTCGATCCTGACCTCGGGTACAGAACGTGTGTGGTTGCACACTCTCCCTGTGACCTCGTGAACTCCAGTGCTCCCGTTTCTTCCACATGTCAAGTTTGTGCTGATTGGTCGGTAATGTGCTGCTGTAAATTGCTCCTGGCAGGTGTGTTGTGTGGAGGGATGAGTCTGATTGATAGGGATGCTGGAGGAACATAGTAGGTATGCTGCTCAGTGATCGGTGTGAACGCAGTCGGGTGTAGGGCCAGTTTCTGTGCGGTGTGTTTCTATGACACTCTATTATGCATATCTCAGTCTTGCAAAATTTACCTTTAAAAATAGTTAGTTTTGAAATAAACACAACGGGTTGCTTCTCGCTCGTACCGTGCGCCCCATCTGGCACTGCAGAACAGCGGCTCATTTCCCCTAAATTACTGACATCGAGATTCGGGTTCCGCATGTTGTGCTTGAATACAGTTTGACGAAATATAAAACAATGTCAAAAGCCCAGAAGTTTAAGCCAGCGCACAGATAGCTATTGCGCTAGAGGAACTGCAATTTGGCGATGTGATTGGGCAAACGAGAATGCATTCATTGTCATGCAAAGAAAACATTCAAAGTTACTTTTGTTTGTTCCAGCTCCACCAACTCCCCTGAAAATTGGTGCAGTTGATGAGACTTCACCACCTCGAAAACTCATGTGTAAAACGGCTGCCTTTTATCCGGAGAAATTAATAATGTCCTGGCTTAGAAATGGTGCAGCAATTCTGACCGGGATAGAAGAGATCAAAAACAAAAGCGTGGAAGAGTTGTATGAGGCTTACAGTTTTCTGGAAATAAGTTTGCCGCCCATCTGGGGCAAAGATGTTTACACCTGCCTGGTGTCACATGAATCACTTCAGTCGCCCGCCAGAGTCGACTACACCGTAGAGCGAGGTAAGATTGGAAACAGAGCAGCAAAATATGGGCAGAACTCTAAACCAGTTTAGAAATGTCGCTGGACATCTGTCCAAACAGGGGGAGAAGGGGGAAATATTCTTAATAGAAGATCAATGCACAAACAACTTTCCGTGTCATTTCATCATTCCGCGCTATTTTTCTAAATTATGTCCACGTCAGTTGAATTAATAAGTTGAATGTATATAGTGCATGTGACACAGTAAAACCTTCAAAGCACTTTCAAGATGTGTTAGCGGGAAAAGATTCAGCTGAGCTGCAAAAGAACATAAAAGGACAAATGGGGAATGTGACTGTCTAGAACATGCTTATTTTAAGTGAAGAGGGCGAATTTTGCATTTGAATTGAGAAGAATTTTCGGCACTCAGAGAGGTGTGAATCTTTGTAATTTCCTACCTCGGAACACAGCAGATACTAGCAAACCCTAGAACTCCCGCCCAATAGTATTGCAGGATTTCCTTCCCCAAGACGACTGCAGTGATCCGCGAAGGCAGCTCATCGCGGCGTTATAAAGGGCGAGTGTAATTTAGGAATAAGTCGGTATTGACCGGACTCCTTTTGGAAAAGCAGACGATCACGGAATATGAACATCAGGTAGGAAAGTGGATTATAATAGAGGAATAACCACAACATTTTAAGGTAGCTCGAGATATCCCATGACCTTATTCTCTCGTCCTTATGTTCTTACCCAGTGTAAAGTGCCATCCAGTTTTAAAGTATTGCGTATTGAAATGTCATTACTTCCATCCGTTTCCTGTTCATTGTGAATTCAACTACCCATGTCCTCCACACTGGAATTCCGTCTCTATACCGTTCAGTCTCCTGACCTCTCCTTCAAATGTAACTTTAACTCTGCCCTTTACATCAAGTATCAGGTCAACTGCGCTGACATCCGCTAATCTACGATTTGCCGTCAAAAGTTGTGAGCATACACTAATGCCAGAGGTTTATAAAGGTCAAAGTAAATGCAACTTATTCTTGTTACACCTCAAAAGCTGCAGAAACAGGTGCTGGGTGCCAGTCCTGGTATATAGAAGGCTTTGTAACATTTGAAGCTTGTGCCCACTGTTGGGTCTCACACTCTAAGAGAAAAGCAAGACTCGTTTTACTCTCAGTAAGTTGCCTGATGTGTAAACAGAGGCTCCTTGAGTCATTATGTAACAGGGTTTGTTTGAATTTTCATAGATTTCACCACTAATTTGCAATGTTTCCATTCGGTATATACGTAATCCGCGTGCAACTGGAATTGAAAGACACCCGCGTCAAGCTCTCCCTTCCTGCTTCGCAATTCTCTCGGTGTACCTCTGTGTGTACAGGTTTTACACCTTCTAATTTACCTGTTTCTCCTGTAGACTCTGATATTGCCCTGATTCTGGGGTGTGCAGCGGGCGGGTTGGCAATTTTAGTTCTGATGATAATTCTGACAATACTCAGATTAAAGACGTCACGTGGTAAGACCTTTATTTATTGAACGAAATTATTTAACATCCTAATTGTATTTTTAGAAAACAAGAACAGCTTGTTAATGCTAATCGACTATAGAAGAATAAAGAACATCTTTAATTATAAAGCTGGTTTAACATTAGCATCGTGTGGTTGATAGCTGACTCTGACAAAATGAAGTGGATCTTAAAATAAAATTTCATCTTCTCATTCGAATTAATCATTCATCTTCTACGCCGCTATTTTTCAGCCACTTGGAATTGTTCACTTATTGCATTTTTGAAAGTATCTTGAATCATAAGCGCCTTGATTTAGATCTTGACTTTCTTTGCAGACGACCTGATCTAAATCCCCATGTTTTGAAGTTTCATTGTAATTACGAGACGTAACTAAACGGCTGACAAACTATCACCACTTTACTGTTTCAAAGTCAAATCCCATTATAAAAGAGTACGTGAAGCTAATGTACAAATATAAAATTGCAATAACCAGCATTGCTAAATGTTTTCAAATATATCCGCGCTAACTGGAATCCTTACTTCAGGCAATAAATGTCATGAGCTTCAAAGACAAAATGTTGACGTTGTTATCACAAACTTTGTTAATCACATTTTTTAGGTGTTATTACAAATTCGATGGAACCAAGTCAAAGCACAGAACCGGTAGGGTGACAATGTCCTTTATATTTCAAAGATTTTGTTTTCAAAAATGTTACATTCAGCAGACAAAATTTTACTTTCATTGAGTAAAATATCAGACTATTGTGGTACAGAGGTGTCTATTCTGTCTATTTCAACTCTTTATTTTCAAGTATCTGTCAACTCTTATTTAAAAGTTCCAAGAATGCACCCCAGATCACATATATTAAGCGGCAGACAGAGTGCGAAGTTGAATATTCACTCTGGTTGGAAGAATAGAAAAAAAAACTTCCTGAATTGTGGGAAATTGATATAATTAGTATGCAGAAGGGTCGTTGCGCATCAGACTGAAAACATACCAAGCAATTAACAAGACAAATGATATGTTGAAATATATGACAA
>JARFYF010065899.1:0-20912 GCA_030265395.1 Rhina ancylostomus | reverse complement strand
CGTGTTGGGATTCCTCTTCTGCTCTCCGAGGCAAGATTCCTTCCAGTTACTGCCTGTGTTTGTCCTGAGGAAGTATCCTGACTGCAGTCTTGTATTAGTGTGCCGTATTTGGGTTCTCTGTGAGTTTGCTCTGGATCAACATTGTGATGATGACGTGCCGATAGGTCGCCGGTGGTGGGGGGTGGGTGGGTGGGTTGAATCGGGGATGAGGAGATTATTCATCTTCTGTGAATGTCTATAACAAAGCTCACAGTTCATAAGATTAATACCGTTTTGATGGCGCGTTTCGCCCATACGATACTGGATTTTTTTTCCTTTCCAGGACGGTGGAAGCAGTGTGTAGTTTAAATGCGGTGCACACGCACTTGATGAAGAAGGAGTGACAGATCTGACGTGATTATGCCTCGAGCGCCAAACGACCAAATCTCAGATGCAATTCGTTGGTTCCGACGATACTCGGTATTGCTTAGACGTTTGCTGAAGGGACGTTGCTGACAGCGTAGAGACTGAATGCTCATCTAGTTCAGCCGATAAGCTGGCGTTGTTTCTAAATCCATCGGTAGAAGTTCAGAAGACTAGAGAATGTTTGAAATTTTCCAGTGGACAATTCACCTTCTCGCAGGAAGGTTGGAAGTGTGTCATATTATGTCGGGACCAGAGGATTTCTTTGGCGGACACAATGCTCCACAGTTTGGGCAAAACGTACATTAAAAGATAACACATGAGTAGAATGCATTCAGAATAGTCTGGGAGAGTTCTAAAAAAACAATGAATGGATAAAGGGAGAAAGATATAATTGGAGATCAGGATATAATAGGAATTCAGGCATCATTTTGTTGATCTGCAGAACAGGCTACGGATGTCGAATGTTCTACTTCGGTATCTTCACCTTTTGTTTTAATCTGTCATTAATTGCTGCAATGCAATCAGTATCAATTATCAGTAACTGATAATATTGCGCGCTCCAAATTGCCACAATATCCACATAGAACTGTGAATGAAGGATAATGTTCTCGCTTCCAGAGGACGCTTTATGCTCTCAGTAAAGGAGCATTTGACGAATTGCAGGTGACCGCCCTCCACAAGTGGCAATTTTGTTTCTGCGAAATGATGAGGACAGCGTCATTATTCCAACGATGGCTGAGTCAAGTTTAGAAAAGTGGGTAAGGGAGAATATGACACATTATAAGGCACTGTCATAATATGCCGTCAAATTGTGGGCGAAGAGAGGTGCCTTATCCTGCAAGTGTCCGTCCTACTTTGCTGATCAAGATAGGTGAATCGAATGAGGAAATTTCGAATTGGCTCCGCAGCGTCTGTTTATATAGAGACCAAGGCAAATGGTTATTCTTTGTAAGTGGTCGCAATAGACTGCCGTTACGTGATGCCTGAAGGGAATACTCGTCCTTTTCGCAACATCACCTGTGCATGAATAGGCATGTGGCACACCTTAGTGAGCAGCCCTTGTCTGCCTTTTTATTGTAATATGTTTCAAATAGGCGTCTTCTTCTGAGCTTAAATATTGATGAAACGTCATCTTGGCTCCATCTATTGGAGTCAAGTACCAAGAAGACCCATCCAGATTCAGATTGAAATAAAACATGTGTGGAGTACTCAGTGAAGTCGCTCTCAGTGAAGTGATCCCAGTTAGATCCCTCTTATACTCGTAACTACTTCCATCAGGTCACAGCTCAACTTTCATCGCTGCAGGCAAAATGATTCCCCCCTATAACCCTCCCCAAAACTAAACTTCTCATTTCGCACCAGCATCTTCTGCAACGCAATCACAGCCTTCTTAAAGTACCATGAATACAAATACACACAATCTTCCAAGCGATGTTTAATAATCGGCTTGTAAAATTGCACTCTGAAGTACCAGTTTTTGATAGTTAACACGTCAGCATATGTTGGCAATCATTCGTGTTGCCGCTTTCACGATGCTGCGGTCCTCTGTTGCCATTTACAGGGAACCATGGAGTTTTGGTCTCTTTGTCCCTCAACATTCGCCATGACCCCGCCATTTCCTGTATTTATTGCACATTGTCACGGGATATTGATAGTATGAAGAGCTGGGTTGAGAAGTGGCAGATGGAGTTCAACCCGGAGAAATGTGAAGTGAAATAAATGGAAGACAGAATTTGAAGACAGAATCCAAGGTTAATTTACAAGGAAAACAAGGTTAAAATAATAATACAAGGAACCTTAACAGTGTGGAAGTGTCAGAGATCTTGGGGTCCACGTCTAGATGTCCCTCAAGGTTTCTGCACACGTTGATAGGCTTTTTTTAACAAAGCGTATGGTGCATTGACCTTCATTAATCGGTGCATTGAGTTCAAGAGCCGCGAGGTGATGTTATCGCTAGATAAATCTCTGGTCAGACCACACTTGGAGTATTGTGTTCAGTTCTGATTAGCTCATTATAGAAAAGACCTTAATCTTTTGCAGAGGATGCAGAGCAGGTTACCAGGAAGCTGCCCGGATTGGAAAGCATGTATTAGAGGGATACGTGGAGCAAGCAGGTGCTTTTGTCTTTGGAGGGAAGGGGGATGATAAGTGACTTGACAGACGTCGCCGAGATGAGGAAAGGCATCGATCGAGAAGACAGTCGGATCTTTTTTCCTAGGGAGAAAATGGCTAATAGGAGGGGGGATAATTTTAAGGTGATTGGAGGAAGATATAGGGGGATGTCACAGGTATGTTTTTCAACAGAGAGTGGTGGGTGCGTGGAACGCACTGCCGGCAGAGCTGGTGGCGGCAGACACATCAGTGACATTTAAGAATCCCTAACATTGTAACATGAATGATAGAAAAATTAGAGGGCTAAATGGGAGAGAAGGATCAGATAGACATTACAGCAGGACAAGTACTGTCCTCTAATGTCCTATGTTCATTCTTAATGGTAACTCGCTGATTTCATATAACGATAATTTACAAAACAAGACAAACATATGGTCATAAATTTAACATCCAACGTTTCAGGAATATATTAGTCAAACAATACCTCATATTCTCCATCGGACGTCCACACAATCATAGAATTAACACTTTATTTTCAAGTTCAGGTAAGACACAATCCCTGTGTTACTCTCTCTCGCCTTTTGATCCACGCAGGTTCTGCCACCTGTTTTTTTTCATAAACTACCTCCACAGCCCCATCCTGCTCCCCCTCCCACCCAGAATTGGGCAGGGCATTAAGTGGAATAGTTGGGAACTCGTATTGCAGTTGCATGGAACTTTGTTTCGGCCACTTTCAGAGCATTGTGTTCATTTCTGGTTGGCACATTACAGGAAGCATGTGAAGGATTTGAAGAATTGCAGAAGTGCTTCACCAGGATGTTGCCTGGATTAGAGAGGACTATCCACACGAATAAATTCCAGAAACTTTTATATTTTACTCTGGAACGTCGAAGGCCAAGGAGCCACTTGATCAAAGCACATCAAGTTACGGGACGCAGAGATACAGTCGTACTTTTCTCATGGTGGAATCTTTATATACAAGAGGGTTAAGGTGAGTGGTGGATTTAAAGGAGATTGACGAGGCAAGTTATTTTACGCAGAGAGTGGTAGGTGTGTGGAGCATTCTCGGGGGTTTTATGGAGCAGATAACATAGCAAAGTTTAAGAAGGGTTTAGATAGGCACACGAACAGTCATGGAATAGTGTGATGCGAAACATGTGCTGGTGAATGAGATTAGTTTGAATTGACATCATGGTCGACTCAGAAATGATTGGCCGAAGGTACTGTGCTGCCCCATGTCCTATGGTCTATTAAAACCAACAAACCAATTTCTTGAACACATTCAGCGATCGAGCCTACGCAACTGTCTCCCACCTCCCCCCCACCCACACACACACACAGCCCGCTTCCAATATTTCATTCTTTTATCTTTGTTGAAGGATCGACTTCTTGCTTTGGACCAACGACTTCGGGTGATACACAACAACGCTCGGGTAAACGTCAAGTCCCCAATTAACCTTTCAAATTCAGTTTCAATGAAGTCAAGTCCATTTTTTTCCTGAAGTCAATGATAAGTTGTTTCAGTATAGTCAATGTCTCCTTGGACGACGTGGCCAAAATCCCAGGAATTGAGGTCCATTTTTGAGGAACTATGCCTCTCGCAAGTATTTCCTTCGCCAATATTAATTCCAGTCACAGAAGATGAACTTTTTATTTCCAACATTGAGATCCTTTACATGGTAATCTGCTTCGGACCAGCTTGCCTTTCCTGTCAACTCGGCAATGAGATTTCCCAGAACACCTAAGTGTCGATAAATCCCCAGGACCGAGTAACCTATTCCGGAATACATTGGAGACCGACGGAAAAGATGGCTGTGGTCCTGACAGAGATTATTTACATTGTCCTTCACCACAGGGTCCAGTAAACTTTCATGCAGCATGCATTGTTTATTTAAGAATATCAGTGGGAATAAACCAGTTAAGTGGAGGCTGGTGAGCCTTATGTTAGTGGGAGGGAAATCATTGGGGAAGTTGAAAGGGACCATATTTGTGGACATGCGCAAACCTCGATGTACTGATGTGGTGAAATCATCTGTGTGGATGACATGCAAGATAGTTTTTCATTGTATCTCTACATATGTAACAATAATAAACCAACTGTTTGAATACTGTTGGGGGAGACTACCTGGGGGAAGCAACAGTGGCAGTGTCTCTGGCAGAGAATCCGGCCCTGTGGCTCAGTAGGGTAGGGAAGGAGAGAGGATGGCACGAGTGATTGGGGACTGTATAGTTAAGTGGGAAGACAGGCGATTCTGTGGACACAGGAATAAAACTCGGAAGGTAGTTTGCCTCCCAGGTGTCAGGATCTGGGATGTTGCAGATCGCATCCAAGATATCCTACAGGAGGGAGAATAGCCAGAGGTTTTGGTACATATTGGTACCAACGACAGAGATAGGAAAAAGAATGAGGTCCTGAAGAAAAGACGACAGGGAGTTAGGAAGTAAGTTGAGAAGCAGGACTTCAAAGGTAGTTATTTCAGGATCACTGCCGGTGCCACGTGACAGTGAGTATAGTAGCAGAATGAGGTGGAAGTTAAATGCGTGGCTGAGGGATTGGAGTAAGGAGCAGAGATTCAGATCTCTGGATCATTGGGGCCTTTTTTGGGGAAGGTATGCCCTGTGCAATGAGGACGTTTTGCAGTTGAATACCAGGGTCACCAATATCCTGGAGGGGAGGTTTGGTAAGGCTACTGTGGGGAGTTTAAACTAGAATTGTTGAAGAGTGGGATCTGAACTGGAGAGACTGGGGAAGTGGTGTTTGGCTATAAATAGAGAAAGCTAGTAGTTGGTACAGAGGGAAGGTGGGATGGTGACAGAGAAGGGACGTGCTCAGATGGGTTTGAGTTGAGTCTTTTTTAATACAAGGACTATTGTGAACAAAGCGGATGAGCTCAGAGTTTGGATACATCCTTGGAGCTACGATGTGGTGGCCATCGCAGAATCTTGGATAGCTCAGGGATAGTTGCTCAGTTACTTCAAGTGCCGGGTTTTAGATGTTTCAGAAAGGACAAAAGAGCTGGTAGAGTGGCACTTATTGATCAGAAATAGTGTCAAGGCTGCAGAAAAGGTAGACGTCATGTCCCGACTCTCTACGGAGTCTCTATGGGTGGAGGTTAGGGACAGTAAGGGGTCAATAACTTTACTGGATGTTTTTATAGGCCGTTCAATGGTAACAGTGATACTCTGGAGAAGATAGGGAAGTAGATCCCTCTGGTGCGATGGGACATTTTAATTTCATTCGATTGGCATCTCCATACAGTTAGGTGTTCAGATGGGGTAGAGTTTGTTAAGTGTGTTCAGGAATGATTATTGATAAAATATGTATATACGCCTACAAGAGGAGAGGTGGTGCTTGATTTGATATTTGGAAATTAACCTGGTCAGGTGTCAGATTTCTCAATGGGAAAGCATTTTGGAGATAGTGATCATAGTTCTATCTCCTTTACGATAGCATTGGCGAGAGATGGAAGAGACGGACTAGAAAAGTGCTTACTTGGAGTAAAGGGAATTTTGAGGCTCTCAGGTAGAAAATTGGAAGACTAAATTGGGAACAGATGTTCTCAGGGAAAAGTACGGAAGAAATGTGGCAAATATTCAGGGGACTTTTGGTGGAGTTCTGTATATGCATGTTCCAATGAGACAGGTAATTCACAAGAGAATACAGGAACAGTGGTGTACAAAGGCTGTAATAAATCTAGTCAAAAAGAAAAGCTTACATAAGTTACGGTGAGGTTGTTAATGTTAGAGATATAGAACAGTATAAGGATAACAGGAAGGAGTTTATGAAGGAAATTAGGAGAGCCAGAAGAGGACATGAGAAGGCCTTGGCGGGCAGGATTATGGAAAACCACAAGACATTTTACAAGTCTGTGAAGAGCAAGAGGATAAGATGCGAAAGAACAGGATCTATCAAGTACAGCAATGGAAAGTGTGCATAGATCCGGATGAAATAGCGGAGGTATTTAATGAATACTTTACTCAGTATTCACTACGCGGAAAAGAAAATGGGTGATTGGAGTGAGGACTTGCAGCAGGCTGAAAAGCTTGAGCATGTAGATATTGGCAAAGAGGAGGTGCTTAAACTTTTGGAAAGCATCAAGTTGGATAAGTCCCCAGGACTGTATGAGATATACCCCAGGCTGCTGTGGGAGGCGAGGGGGGAGATTGCGGAGCCTGTGACGATTATCTTTGAATTATCAATGGAACCAGTCGAGGTTCCAGAAGATTGTAAGTTTCCGGATGTTGTTCCCTTATTCAAGAAAGGGAGTCGAGGGAGCACAGGATATTATCGGCTAATGAGTCTTTCCCCAGTGGTTGGTGAACTGATGGAGAAGATCCTGAGAGGCAAGATTTATGAACATTTGGAGAGGTATAATATCATTAGGAATAATCAGCATGGTTTTGTCAAGGGCAGGTCCTGCCTTCCGAGACTAATTGATTTATTTAGGATGTGACTAAGCACATAGACGAAGGGAAGGGAGAGCAGTAGATTAGTGTATACGGATTTCAGCAAGGTGTTTGATGAGGTACCCCATTCAAGGCTCATTGAGAAAGTAAGGAGGCATGGGATACAAGGGGAGTTGTATTCTGCATGGAGGTCGGTGACCAGTGGTGTACCTCAGCGACCTGTTGTGGGACCCTTATACTTTGTGATTTTTATGAACGACCAGGATGAGGAAGCGGAGAGGTGGGTTAGTAAGTTTGCCGATGACACAAAGGTTGGATGTGTTGTGGACAGTATAGAGAGTTGTCAGAGTTTACAGTGGGACATAAATAAGATGTAAAACTGGGCTGAGAAGTTGCAGATAGAGTTCAACCCAGATAACCATGAAGTGGTTCATTTTGGTAGGTGAAATATGATGGCAGAATATAGTATTAATGGTAGGACTCGGCAGTGTAAAGGATCAGAGGGATCTTGGGGTCTGAGTCCATAGGACGCTCAAAACAGCTGCACAGGTTGACTCTGTGGTTAAGAAGACATATGGTGTATTGTCCTTCTTCAATCAGGGAATTGAATTTCGGAGCCGAGAGGTATTGTTGCAGCTATATATTCTTTTTAATCTTATTTGCAGAGTGGTAAAAGACCCTTCCGGCCCAACGAGTACGCGCTGCCCATTTTAAACCCAAAATTAACCTACCCATACGTCTTTGGAATGTGGAAGGAAACCGGAGCACCCGGAGGAAACCAACGCAGACACGGGAGAACGGACAAACCCCTTATAGGCAGCGGCGGGAACCGAATCCGGATTACTAGCTCTGTAATAGCGCCGTGCTAACTCAGACCCCACTTGGAGTAATCTTCTCAGTTCTGGTCACCTCACTACAGGAAGGATGTGGAAGCCATAGAAAGGGTACTGACGAGATTTAGAAGGATGATGCCTGGAAAACAGAACATGCCTTATCAAAGCAGGTTGAGGGAACTCGGCCTTTTTTCCTTGGAGCGTCGGAGGATGAGGGCGGACCTTATAAGATGATGAGAGGCATTGATCATACAGAGAGTCAGAGGCTTTTCTCAGACATAGGTGTAAGGTGCTTGGGAGTAGGTTTCGAGGAGATGTCAGGGGTAAGCTTTTAACTCAGAGAGTGGTGAATGCGTGGAGTGGGCTAGCAGCAACGGTGGTGGAGGCAGATACGATAGGGTCTTTTACGAGGCTGTTGGATAGGTACACAGAGCTGAGAAAAATAATGGGCTTTGGGTCAGCCTAGTAATTTCTAATGTGGGGACATGTTCGTCACAGCTTTGTGGGCCCAAAGGCCTGAATTGTGCTGTAGGATTTCTGTGTCTCTAATGACCAATTATTTGAAGCACGGAAGTTTACGCACGGCTTTGTCCTGGAATTTCCTGGCACTTTATTTTCGTTTCATAACTGGGAACAAAGGTGATTAATGGAAGCAGGGTGGTAGATATTGTGCTTAAATCCTTCAGTAAGGCATTTAGCAATACTACATCGAAGGCTGTTCTCGAGGGTGATGCCACATGGGTTCCATTGCGAGATGGCTATTGGGATTCAAATTTGACTTGGTGATCAGACACAGGCATGGCTGCTGGAAGGAGCTCTTGCTGTTTAAATTTTTGTGATTAGTTGTGTATCCCATGAATCGGTGTTGTGAGATCTGTAAGGTGACTCGGTTTTCCTAAATGGAATGCATCGCTCAGTAAGATATTATGTCTTCACCAGCAGTGTTCTGCCCTTTTCAGGTACATCAGTCGGATCGATACAACCCACGACAAATGCATCGGCATCCGCCAGAAATATTAAGGGAACAGTGTAGCATTAAAAACGCTGACTGAACCCAAATAAAAATATATTTCAGTATTATTTACAACTCTCTGATCAAACGGGAAAGTAAATCAGAAATTTATTCCGGCAGTGGATTTAACCAGTTCACCAAAATTTGGAACCTCGGTCGATTGGTGCTGAATGATCAATCTGGCAGGCCCGCCTTCATGAGTCGATTTCCCTACCGTGGAACTCAATACGGGTGGATACAGAGGGGTTAACAGTAGATATTTCTTTAGTGAGTGTAATTAACGCTAGTCTAGGAGGAGTCCGGTTGTGTCTCCGGGGCTTTCCATTTCTCTTTAAAGGGGTTAGTGTTGATAAGTTATCACAGCGTCAGTCAGAGCAGACCGCACATCGCTGACAGAGAGCAGCAGCAGCAGAGAGGAGGAAGATCCTCTGGAAACTGTGAGTGATGAAGTGGAATGTGGTGAATCTGAGAATCCCAGAGTGTGAACTGACAGTCCCCGATTGGAATCTCGGAAGAGTGGAGTGAGGTGTTGCAGGTTCAGGATCGGGAAACTGTACCCGGGAATTTTGCAGGGATGGGGCATGGTGCCTTTGTATGTGCTCACTTTATTTTCTTGAATGAAGGTTGGATGACATTAGACGTTTGGATGGTCTACTATCCCATCCCCGCAATTGTGACTGCCCCTGGTAAGACCTTCTTGAACAACTAATTCTATAAACCGGCATAATTGGCGCTTATCTGTGTTATATATTTATTGCTTCTTGATTTTTAAACATCCCAAACATGTCTCTTCCTCCAGCTATTAATTTTATGAACTACTTTAAACTGCTTGCAGATGCGATAATTAACTACCGCCGTGTGTCCAGGTGACGGAACTGCACACGGCCAACAGCAACGGGATTTTAATCTACGGTACTAATTAACCCATGACAATCGTGAGAAACCGATCCGACCATATGCATTCTCCTCCTCGGCACTATCTGCGCCAAAATTAGTCTACTTGGCTGATCTCACACAACCAGTGTGGCTGTGTAGTGCCCCGTACTAAAATCATGTCTTCGACAACATGTTCTAACGCTGGTACAGTGTGTAATAAAGAGAGAAATAAGTGTTGGCTGATTCACCCACACAAACACAAAGGCGTTGCAGAAATAACAGTTTATCTGGTCTCCAACGCACACGAACACAAGTTCACACTGTAATGTTAAGCTACTTTACCATGGAACACTGAGCAATGGTCAGAATCAGGGTCCTGGACTGATTACCGCACACAAACCAGGTCGACGTTTTACAACACGGTCAACTGAAGCTCAATTACTGAGGCCTTCAGCTCCATCAACTGGAATAGGTCATAAATTGTCCATCCATCATACATCTTTGCCAGATAGTATAACAACTGCTGCTCAATTTGTTATTTGCGAGGTGAAGCCATTATTTTCCAGTTGCCGTTGATTTCGCTGGACTATCATCACCTTCTTCAACATTCAAACCATGTCCCAGGTACCAAGAAAAAAAAGCAACTCTGAGTTCAATTTTGCTTTTGTTTCGGCATTTATTTACCTCTCAGTTAACTTCGTAACATTACTGCAATCCAGCTGTCATGTCTGTCTTTATTTCCCTCCTCTCAGTGAACGTGTTGACGATTGTGGTCTTGTCCCGGGGGAGGTGCGGTCTTTCTACAGGTGTAACTCGCTACCTGGTGGCCATGGCAACGGCTAATCTACTGGTCATTGGCTTAGACCTGATACTGAGGCAGATTACGATTGTTCTTCGGGAATATTTCACCTTCCTGACCGACATCCCCATGTGTAATATCCACACCGTCCTGCTTTATGCAGCCACCAACTCTTCTGTGTGGTCCACCGTCACTTTCACCTTTCATCGATTGGTGGCGATTTGTTGCCAAAAACTGAAAACTAAATATTGCACCAGGAGAACGGCGACTGTGGGTCTGGCGACAGTGACAATGCTAAGCTGTTTAAAGAACATTTTGTGGTAATTTATGTTCTCAGGTGAATACCAACTTTTTAATTTTCCCTTGTTTTGTTGGGAAAGACCTGGCACGTCGTCGTCGCTGGGTTGGGCTGTGGTAGAGTTGCTCCATTATTTCATCACCCCTGCGATATCATTTGTCCTCATTCTCCTGCTCAATGCATTGACCATCGGACTCGTTTTAGTGGTGAACAGATCCGCAGGATACTCCGGGGTCCCAGCAGTGGGGAGAGTCCCAGAGACCCGGAGATGGAGAGCCGCAGGAAATCACTCATTTTACTGTTGATTGTCTCGGGAAATTTCACCCTGTTGTGAGCGCTGTTTACGGTTTTCCACGTGTGGAACAGATTGTTGTACTTGGTTTCTCTGGATCTGATTCCATCTCTGAAGTGTGTTGAACTGGGCTTCATGCTGCAGCTCCTGAGCTGCTGCACAAACACAGGTCTTTGCGCGGTGACCCAGACTAAGTTCAGGGAACAACTGAAGGAGGTGCTGACATTTCCTTTCATTCGCATTGAAACATGTCCTCAGCGTGGAATGGAGCTGAAGAATCCGCAACACTATTCCGTCTGAACAATCTCATTCTCGCCTCTCCACAACACGACCGGAAAAAAAAATCTGTGTCGCAACGAGTCTCCGCCTGGTTCATTTCCCCAACCGTAAATCAGATTGTACAGAGATTCCCAGCGATCTCCCTGTAATCAACACGGTGTACCCCACCGAGAGTCCTCACGATCCTCCCATCTCTGCATGCTCTAGTCTAGATATCTTGCTCTGACCGACGAAAGCTTCACGAAGGTCAGGAACAGCCCAACCCGCCTTCCACTCTGATGCACTGGCCTGTCCCTCTCTTCAGGCAGCATTGGTCGGGCAATTACTAACTGGAAGGATTCTCGGATCAAATCAGTGAATTGTTCCAAGGCCGCTGTGAGAGGCACAGTGGCGTGTTACATCACAGCTCCAGTGACATGGCTTAGTAAACTGAGAACGACACAGAACAGGAGCAGCTCATTCGTGTCACCACCTCTCCTTCAACATAATGTCAATCTCAACTCATCTCATCTGCCTGCACATCATCTGTCGAACTTCTTTACCCGTCTGTTCATGTGCCTGTCTAAATACTTTTTTAAAAAAGAGTTCCACGGTATCTTCTTCCAATGCTGCCCCAGGTAGCGCTTTCCAGGCAGTTCGGACGTTCCGGGTGATAAAAAGATGTGCATGCCTATCATATCTTCATTGACTTCCCACCCCTCACCTTAAAGCGCTGTCTTCTGGCATTTTCCGTATCTGCTCTGGTAAAACATATGCTTGCAATCTACCCCTGTTCAATCATATATGTAAACATCTCACAGGTCGATCCTCAGCCTCCGATGCTCCAGAGAAAACAATCCAAATTTGTCTAAACTCTCCTGAGTTTGCAGTTGTTCTGCAGTTCAGTACACATCCTGGTGAACCTCTTCTGCACCGTCGACAAAGCCCCCGCATCCATCCGATTTTGTGGCACCGAAATTGAAAACAATACTTCATAAGTCGCCGAACAAAATTTGATACGGAAGCAACACGAGTTCCCACTTTTCCACTTAATGCCCCTCCCGATATAGACGAGTATGCCATACAGTGTTTTAACCACCCTTTCCACATGTGTTACCACTTTCAAGAAGCGATAGACTTCGACCCCAAGTTCCTACTATGCATCCATCTAAGCGTATTGCCATTTACTGCACACGTTCCTCTTGCATTTGACGTCACAAAATGCATCGCCACATATTTGCACGGACTATTCGTCATCTGCCATTTTTATGCCAGAACTACTAATTACGCCATATCCCTTTGCCAACAACATTGACAACATTGTTCACCATCCGCAATGCCACATTTTTTGTCATCTGAAAACTTACTGATCAGACCACTGACATTTTCATCGAAATCTTCACAAACAGGGTCCCACCACCGAATAGAATTTAAAGCGAGGGTATGCATTGTGAGATGTCTAAGAGTGGTAGGACATGGGCTGCGACTGGCAGGATCCTATGCAGGTGTTTGTTAAGAGAAGAATCTTGCCGTGGACGTCTATCTTTCCCCACAGGTAGCAGCAAGGTTATATAAGGCTGTGAAATCTGGGATTTATACTGGGATTTATACTGGGTTTTGTTTTGCACACGGATGGAGAACTCTTGTCGACATAGACATATATAGTCGTATCGGGGAGCAAAGTAATTGTGTTGAATCTTCATAACATTCATCTACAGCCATTGAATTGCTTTGCCTTCCCTACTTCAGGAGAGAACTGAAGGATGAAGATGTGTGCAGAGAACGTTTATTGAAATGTTCCCGGGGTACAAGGAACATTAATTCTATTGATAGGCTGTGAAATTTGAGTTAGCCCGCAGGGTGGCGGATGCGAAACTTAATCTTATAGGTTTATAGAAATTAAAGTGTGCGAGTATGTGCAAAAGAAAAACAAAATCTGACATTATTTGGTGATGGATTAAGCAGCAGGCATTGAAAATGTAAATCGTAGATCCCAGGTCAAAGAATTAATTGACGAAAATCGGTCTTTGCTGGAAAATCACAAGGTTACACAAGAGATAGCTTCCATCTCAAGGTTAATGGTAGTTTTGAATATGATTCTGAAAGAAAGCAAAGTCCGAGTTTGTCTTTCGGCTTCCTGATAAATATAAACGCTCACACTGAGAAATCTCTTCAAGCCAAATGAACCATGAAAGTAATGCAACAGGTCAAATTGAATTGAAAGCTGAAACTCGGAGGGTTCATGCAAACATTCTGCTTCTCCAAATGTTCCATCAGCTAATATGTCATAAAGTAAATATCATATTACTCTCCAACAAGTCAGATTAATAGAACTTTTATTACCTCCAGCCCATTGGTTTAGAACACACACCACAAGGATCTTAACAAATTTATGCTGTTTCTGAATTGCATTAACCATCGTAATTTCCATAAGATCAATCAATTCTCATTATTTCCTGCCTGCAGAGACCGTCACAAAGTAATCGTTTACTTCATACGCCCTTCTTTATTCACCAGAACCAATTCAACTGCAGTTTGCATCAAGCATATCCATTGTATTTGTTTTTATTTTTTGCCTGATTTTTATCATGGGTTTTGCAACTCTTCCCATTGTTTAAACAATTTTTGAATTGTTTCCCCTCATTTATCTTTTCGCTCTTTCTTTTCATTTTGCTTATCACTGGTTCTTCCCCTTATTTCCGGCATCTGTAGTTCTTGGGTTGTTCACAACAGCCCGTCCATCTCTTCAAAAATGCTGTGATTCCCCAGTTTCTCGCACAATTAGTTTTCCTCTGAGAAAACCTTTTTACTTCGAATTGACTGGTCCAAAAATAAAACAAACAATAAAGTGAATATCATGTAAACATTTCAAGTTATTCGTACAGCTGTTCAATTAGATGGTCAGAAAGGAGATTGATTGATTACTGTGAGGAAAGCCTCATTCCCAACTGACCCGCATCATTTCAACGCAGATGTGCATAATTTATATTCCCTCTGGTTGACCATGCAATGGAATCCACGTGTCGTCAGGAGCGCGACAATAGTCCACAGATCATAACATGCAACGTTTCAATGAGTTGGTTATTAATTTTATTTAGAAATACAGGGAAAACTAGAAGATATTTTGAAAACTTAGTCTGTCTTTTCCAGGGACACGTATATCTTCGGGCCCAATGGTTACTCCTCATCCGTCTGCTCTTATGTCTTGATGATTACGTAAAAGGGGAGGGTTGATAAAGGAGTGCCAGTAATTGTGCAGTTAATTTTGTTTAAAAAAAAAGGCACTGAGGCGCTCTTTTGAGACGGACAGGCAAAGGATTAGCACAGGTTATCATTGTTAAATAACTGATGGTATATTCATTTAGATATGTGCATTTTACAAACATTTCACTTCGATTTCTGTCAATAACATGAGCACTACTACGTTAGAGTGTACTGGAATACCGTTACTCTCGCTACATTGCAAACTGAACGGAAGTGCCTCGGTTAAGAGAACAAAATTCCCATCACCGATCGCATCTCCAATTCACCACTGATCGACTGCGACTGCGGAGAATCAGATTCAGGAAAAGGATCTTCTGGAGTTCCTAAACTCATGCTCTCCACACAGTTGGGGGCAGCAGGATCGTGAGAATATCCTTAACTTTTCGTTCATCTACACTGCAGGAACTAGGAAATGTGTCGATTTGGTGTTATGCAGGGATCTTTTCTGAGACCCCTGCTCTTTGAAATTCCTTCGATGAGGATGTGGGAGGGCGGCTTATTAAGTTTGCTAATGATACAAAGTTAGTGGTGTTGTGGATAGTGTGGATAGTGTTGTAGTTTACAACAGGATAGAAAACAAAGCTGGCTTGAGAAGTGGCAGATGGAGTTCCACCCGAAAAGTGTGGTGATATATTTAGGGAGATCGGATTAGAAGGCTGAAGACAAGGTTAATGGCAGGAGTCTTCGATTGTGGAAAAGGGAGGGGTCTTGGGGCTCATGACCATAGATCACTCAATGTGGCCGTGCAGGTCAATAGGATTGGTAAGAAGGCATATGGTGTGTTGGCCTTCATTAGTCAGGGTAATGAGTTCAAGAGCTGCGAGGTCGCGATGCAGCACTACAGAACTCTGTTTAGACCACACTTGGAGTATTGTGTTCAGTTCTGGTCGATTCAATACAGGAAGAGTGTGGCAGCTTTGGGGAAGGTGGAAAGTAGATTTATCAGAATGTTTGCTGGATTTGAGAGAATGTCTTATGAAGATAGGGACTTTTCTGTTGGGAGAGGAGGAGGATGTGGGGTGATTTGAAAGATGTGTGTAAGATGATAAGAGGTACAGATCGAATGGACAGTCAGAGACATTTTCCCGAGGGGACGTAATTTTAAGGTGATTGGAGGAAGCAATAAGGGGAATGGCAGGGGTAAGTTTTTTACACAGAGAGTGGTGGGTGCATGGGACCCCTGGTGAACACCTTTTCCTGGTGGTTCACTCTATTTAACTTGAACTTTGTCTGCAGGTAAATTAGGGACATTTAAGAGACTCCTGAATAGACACATGAATGATAGAGAAATGGGGAGCTATGCGGGAGGGTTGGGTCAGATAGACTTTGCTGTAGTGTTCTGTGTTCTATAATTGCATGAGAGAGTGAGGAGGAAAAAGATTTTGCGGATTAGGGCAGACAATGTGTGAAGAGCGAGTTGATTGGAGCACGGACGCCGGTTCTGATCAGCTTGTGCTGTAAACCCAAAGTAACTCAACGCAACAAGCCGCTCAGCCGCAATGACCACACAACACGACCGGAAATTCGGCCACGTCCAGAAGGAATTGGCGCAGGACTTTGGTAACTTTTGTGAGGGTGTAGTATCGATGTCACCAAGTGAGTATCAACTTGCTGAAGTCATTGGCCTAGTGCCATGTTTGTACCTAACATCATCAGCGGAAGAGACGCAAATGCAAGTAAATAATTGAACTGGGAGCCGGGTCGAGTCAGAGAGTACAGTAACGGGGAAGTCACAACAGTTGTGTAGAAAACACCAGGACACAAATAGAGTGCCCTGTTCTGTTCAGGTTACAATTCCGTGTGGATGTGACGACATTTGACGGGGGAGGAGAGGACATGCTAGGGTGTTGCCTGGGATGGAGAAGTGGGGTTATTAGAAGAGATTGACCAGGCCGGGGATTTGCTCACTGGAGCAAAGAACATGGATGTAAGAATCGGTTGAGGTGGATACTATGTGAGAGGCGAAGTCCGCGTGACTACATGGGTTGCATACCCTGACCCACATCATTAGACACGTCCACACAAGGTCGAAGAAATGTTAACAGGAGACGAACAGTTCTGCTTTCGACCACACAGTTTCCTCAGAACCCTGGTTCAGTTCAGCGGCGAGTGGGATCACATGTGTCGTGGACGGGGAAAATGCGATTCTTCTCTGAGGTATTGTGTGCTCGTTTCGCGGTTGTTAGTTATCAATATTTCTATTATTATGTGGATGCATTGTTTTTATTTTCTCTTTTCTGTATTTGTGGCAGTATTTTGACACCGGTCGTCTTCTTGCAGTGCTTTTAGCTAATAAACACTGATATTAAAAAATAACAGTTCCACTGTACCTCACAATCAGACTGCGACAGACCAGGTTTAATTCCTGTTACGTGCAGGAAAAAGCTGCCCCGGTACAAACGGTCACCTCCTGTTCAGGTTCAACATCTACTAATTATATGATGATTTCGCTGCCCTCCACCATCAGACACCATGAAGCCGGCCCAATGACTTATCCCGAAGAGGAAGGTTCCATTTCACTTTACGATCATATATTTCTAGACGAGACACAAATCCTGTTCCCCAGATAGAAGCATTGCCGGTGCTGTTCGGTCAGACACGGCCAGATCAGCCTCAGCACTTGTTACGCAGAGGGTAATGCCTCCCTGCATGGCGCCACCAGGCAGCTCCACGCAGGACCAGACCTATTGTCGATAAAGTGAAGCTGCTTCTTCACTGGACTATCCGCCACCTCCGGAATAATTACACCAGACTGACGTCCGTAGAGTTCATCTAATACCAATACATTTTACAACGGGACACATCCAGACCACACCCGACTCCTCCTAACCACAGCGTAAAGCTGTCATAGTATTGAGACATTGGCTTGACCCGGATAGTGCATGTAACCTATAGAAGGAACATCGCCTGCACTAAACTTTCAGCGGCTTCTAATCAAGTCTAGACTGCAGACTGAAGCTTCCACTGAAGTGGAACAACTAACAACTCCAGATCTGGTCCGATACATGCAGTATAAAGACTCCGCATTTTACTGTTAGGCAATTCCCATCGGGTCCAGAACAGCCCAAGGGTATTCTTCCACTGGTCAAGTCCAGTCAAATCCAAATACCTGTTATCCACAGTGTTAACCTTCCCCTGCACTGCGCAGATTCCAGACCTCAAGATATCTTCCAGATCCTGTTGCCCACTGAGGGAAGCTATCTCTGTTAACTCTATCTCGAAACATAAAACACATGCATGCCAGACCCTACACGTGTATTTGACATTGTGAATAATCCCCTGCGATGCAACGTTAGGCAGTGACGGAGTAGAATGAAGACAGAGATAACTGATCCCACTGCACTGCAGCTTGAGACACCTCCAGTCCCTGCAGAAAGCGCACTCTCTGTAAAGAGAATGGTTTCAATTGTCTCCAACAAGGATATGACACAGACAAGGATAACGCATGCTTCTGACAGAATTAAACTTCTGTTGACCAGACAACTCCAGTACCGGTCCAACACATATTCCCTGTAGGATCCTGCAGTCTACTCTCAGAATCTCAAACCCTGGACCAGAAGGTCCTTTCTGAAGAGTAAATCCTCCCGTGCACTGTACTATTACACATCTCCAAAGACGGATCACAAGGCTTACACTGTGAATCTTCCCTAAGATCAGACACCTCTACACCACCTGCACCCCATGTTACAGACAGAGTGAGGCTTATCCTGCAGTACGCCATCACACTACCTGAGACCATCCCAGTGCCCCTTACTAGCATAGAAAATTAATACCTGGCCTGAACCATCAGACAACTCCAGACTCCACAAGACACTTTACCTATAAAACCTGGATCCAGCTTAAACTCCGGTGGAATGTAAGGTTTCCATTCCACGGACGGAGAAACGACATGTCAGACGCTGACAATGGCCACACAAGTTAAAATATAAGTTACAAGTAAGTGGTAAATAAGTCTGGAATAGTTGTCTTCATTGGTCGGGACATTCAAAATAAGAGTAAAGAATTCACGCCGCATTTTTATTAAACTTTGGTTCGGCCACACTTGGAGTACAGTGTGCAGTTCTGGACACCCCGTTACAGAAAGGATGTAGAAGATTTAGAGTGCTTGTAGAAGAGGCTCAACTGTATTCTGCCTGGATTAAAGGGTATAAAATACAAAGCAAACGTAGCTTGTTTTCTCTGGAGTTTCGGAGGCGGAGCGGAGTTCAGCTGGTAGTTTGTAAAATGATGAGAGGCATAAATAGCGTAGACAGTCAGGACCTTTTACCCAGGGTAGAAATGTCACTTGCAGAGGACAAGCGTTGAAGGTGAGAGGGGGAAAGTTGAAAGGAAATGTGCGGGACAAGTGTTTGAGATAAAGAGCGGTAAGTGCCTGGAACGGACGACCAGGATGGGTGGTGGAAGCATATACGACAGTGGCGTTTAACATGTTGTTAGAGAGAGACGTGAATATTCAGGGAAGGAGGGATGTAAAAAATGTGCAGACAGAAGAGATGTTGTTTAATTTGGCATTGTTATCGGCAGATATCGAGGGGCCTGTTGCTGTTCTGTACTGCTCTGTGTTCTGTGTATGTTATATGTCCCATCATCCCACAGAGTGAAGTGGCCCCAAAGTAGAATCATGAATCTCTATCGGTACAGACTCAACACATGGGAAGCTTCCCCAACACCGGACCATCAGTCACGATCAGTTGAGACATAATACATGTGAAGTTTCAGTCACTGCTAGGACAAACCCAACACATGTGGAGCTTCCCCCACATCGGAGCATCAGCTGAATACGCGGATAGGTACCACGTATTTGCTTTGACCGTGACGCTTTCCTTGCAGTGTCCCATCAGCCATCTCCAGACCAGTACATCCGCCTACTACCCTTCTGTTCCAACTGCCTCCAGGCCAAACGGCAGTAACAAACGACTTAAGCTTTCCCTGGCCAAAACCATTTGAGGTCCTTATACTACCCCTGCACCTGTTCCTATGTTCAAACTACAGCTGTAATGTACAATCTGGCACCAGTTATTCAACGACCAGAACATACAAATGTTACTGAAGCGTGAAGCTCATTTGCCTTACGCAGTCAGGTGCATCCAGACCAGGTCCACAACCTTCTTCATTAGGAGTGAAGATCCCCCGGCACTGTACCATTAGAACGCTTTGGTTCCAGCCCAAATCCAGGAGAGCCAGCAGGTGGAGTAGCAGCGGAGCCTTTCTAATTAACGAACATATTTTTCCGGAAAATCATTTCTGATTGGCTAATCTTGAGACACATCGGCCAATTAAAGAAAAGCAGGCTGATGCTCGAGAGGCGTCAGGGAGTTGAGGCGCAGGTAAGGTTCTTTAAATGTACATTTTTATTTTTAGAGTATTCAGGATTGAAATTAGGGAGGTGGCATACTCCTGCTGCAGGATGTGGGAAATCAGCGAGACTGCCAGTTTTCCTGAGGACTTCACTCGTGTGAAGTGTGTTCAACTGAAACTCCTGATTAACTGTTTGAAGGAACTAGAGTTCGAGCTGAACGCATTTAGGACAATCCGAGATGCTGAGAGTCTCACAGAGAGGAGTTTTAACAAGGTAGTCGCATTGTCAACTCGGAGGTGCAGGCAGAATGCAATTGGTAACCACGAGGAAAGGCAACGGGAGTAGGCCGAGAGTGCAGGATTCCGCTGTGGCCATTCCACTCGCAAAAGCGCAGACCGCTGTGGATACTGTTGGGGGAATGGCCGTTCTGGAGAAGACATCAGTACCTGGTTGGTAACAACAGGAGAGGCTTTGATGCTGAGCGGGAAGAATGAGCGTAGACAAGCTCTAGTGACACGGAACTCGACAGTTGGCGGAGAGGGTGGGGGCGGACAGGTGATTTTATGGACGCAAAACGGCCTCCGGAATAGTTCGTTTCTTCCATAGTGCCAGGGTCCAGGATGTCATACAGAGGCTGCAGAACATTCGAAAGGGGAAGGGTGAGTCGAGATACGTCGTTGTTAACGTTGGCACAAATGAGAGATATTAAGAAAGTGATGAACTCGTTCGGATTGAACAAAGGGAGGTAGGGAAGAAGTTTAAAAGCACGACCTCGAGGGTAGTGATGTTTCGATTACTTCCAGTGCAACTTGCCTGTGAGGGTACGAATTGGAGGGTATGGTAAATGAATGTGAGGCAGAAATTAGTTTTGCACGGCAAAGGGATTTAGATTTCTGAAACATTTGTATGTCTTCTTGGACAGACCTGACCTGCACAAGAGATACGGGTTACACGTGAACTGGAAAGTAACCAATATTGTAATGGTTCTGAGTTCTGGCCCTCAATTTGGCTCCATTAATGCCTTGTTGTCCAGCACATGGATTCCATGCTGGACTGA
>JARFYF010065885.1:264-12906 GCA_030265395.1 Rhina ancylostomus | reverse complement strand
TTAGGGAAGAGCCCTTCAACGACTCTCAGTTTCAATCCTTAGAACATTTCCATTCACTGCACTAAACTCATTACCCTTGGAGGAATTAGATTTACAAATAGGGACTGTGTTGGCAATGCCCCATAGAAAAGTGTGGTCATCTGATTTGAAGCAGTGTTTAAATTCAGTTAATAGCTTAAAACATCACTTATCACTATTTTTGGTTGTTTTTGTAAACTGCTAATAGCTGTACTTCTGAAGATGATTTTGTATTCTGAACAAACTTAAGGAGTTTATCATAGCAAGGGAACAGAATTATAGTATGTGTGTGTGTATATATATATATATATATATATATATACACATACACACACATTATACTTTATGTTATATATGACTTTATATTTTTAGTTCAATTGTAATTCTGCTGGAAAGAGGCACTCAAAATCTATTAAAATTGATGACAGTTTTTACCACTGGCAAAGTCCCGCCCTCCGCTTTGCTGGCTGTTGAAGGCTGTACTATGGGGGGGGGGTGCCATCCGTCATCATGCCGTCCACAGTCTTGTTTGGACCCCAGGTATGCCACTGGACTCGTGGATACAGAGGCCATACTATATATTACTTTTAATTTACGAACTATATTTCTTTTTCTCTCTCTCAACTTACACTAGTGTCATTATGTTAATTTTATTTTGTCATATAGGTTATGTATAATTTATGTTATCTTATGTTTGTAATGTACTGTGCTGTTGCTGAAAAAGGTAATTTTCATGGCCTTTGTACCCTGAGTATGTATGCCTATGACAATGAACTTGAACTCAAACAATACATCGGCCTTCTGATTCGAGCAAGGTATGTTGAGGGATTAAGGGCAACCTTTCCAGGCCAAGAGAATCTGGACCTATGGTTAATCCAATAATGAGTTTATTACTCTGAAATCAGACAACTCTGAAAGGACAGTTTATATAAACATCCCAAAATTAAGTTTCTTTTACACACAGAGCGTGGTGGGTTCTTGGAATGTGCTGTCAGGGGAGGTGTTGGAAGCAGATATGTTAGCAGTGTTTAAGAGACATTGAGACAGGCAGATGCACAGGCAGGGAATGGAGGAATATAGAGCTTGTGCAGGCAGATGGGATTAGTTTAAATTGGCTCCCAATACGACTAAAGGATCAGTTACACTGGGTCACCCCCACTGCATTTTCCAACCACATTCAGTGACAGCAGAGATAGACCAAAGGTGATTGCATTCCACACTGATATGTTATGTTGCAAAACTATTCAGAAGATAACAATTCTACAAGAACCCAGCACTGCTGCACTGGCCCAAGGTATTTTCAATCAACCAATCTTCAACCAGGGCAGAAGGATCTTGAACCAAAACGTTGACTGTCCACTTCCCTCCACAGATGCTGCCTGACCCACTGAGTTCCTCCAGCAGTTTGTTTTTTTGCTGCAAGCTCCCATAACACAAGGGCAATAAATTCAAGAATATTTTCATCTGACACAGAACTACCACAAAACAGAACCTTTAACATTGTAAAACACCCCTATGGTGCTTGAAAATTATTTTAAAAAAGCACAATGCTAGACATCTGGATAAAAACGGAGAATGCTGAAAACATTCAGCAGGTTAAGCAGCATCTGTAGAATGAGAAACAGACGCTTCAAGCTGAGAGACACTTTGTCCCAAGGGCCTTAGAGAAAACTTTAACTCTTTCCACAGACGATCCCCAACCTGCTGAAGGTTTCTGGAATTTTCTTATTTTACTGCGAGGCATTTCACTGAAGGAATATCCAATATAATTATAGGAGGAAGAGGGGCTAATGCAGGGAGTTCTGGAACTTAAAGCCTCAGATGTCATTGGTGGTGTGAAGAAAGTTAGGTATTGCAGATGGTGGAGAACGGAGTCTATGAAGGGCTGTGGGTTATAGAGAGTAAGTGAAGGCCACTGAGGGATTGGAAAATTAGGAGGATAATTTTATAACTAACATACAGACTAGGAGCAAGAGTAGTCCACTCAGCCTCTGGAACCTTTCAATCCCATTCAATGAGATGAGAACAGATCTGATGGTAATCTCAACTTCACATTCTTGCCTCATCCCAGTAACATTTTGTTCTGGTGTTAACGGTTCTGGGAATCAAAGCAGTCTGGTGACCACAAGCCTATATGGCTGCAATTTACCATGAAAATAGAAGAAAATCTCCAGGAGCTGAAGTTCACAAGAAGTTCAAAGTGTGAGAGCATTGGGATTGTTGAATCTAGAGATTGCAAACGCACAAGTATGAGATTCACCTCTGGCTAAGGTGAAGGAGGGGAGAACTCTGAACCTCTATTGCATAGTTTGTATTTTCTGTCATTTACTTGCTGGTGAGTTCCAAGTCTAAATTGTGCTGTTATGCTTGATTGATATGCAACTGTGTGCAATTTATTCCATCAACTTAGCCCTTCTGTTTAGTCCTTGTTACTGCAGCCTCACAAAGGCAGTGTGGGATAATTGCACTGACACTTAAGCTTTGTGTCTAAGACTCCTATCTCTTCTGTTCCAGTGATGTCATGTCCCAGTCAGTTCAGAGGATTAACACTTCCAGGAAATTAGCCCGGCACCTTCAGAACACTTATTACACAACAGCATACTTCCAAAGCCCATGAGATGTGCAAAAGTTCTTACTAAGGAAATCTCCAGCACATGAGAAAACATCACTGCCTTCAAGATGTTTTCAACCAACTGACCCTGCAGTTAATTGTTAAATCCCTTTGAACTATACAATCATCTAACTGCAATATGGCTTCTAGTAATTATTTTGTTGGATTTCACATGAAATCCATGCAGATACTGGCTATCACTGAGTGCACTTATTCTGAATTAACACAATCCTCAAAAACATGTGAAGAACAGATGATTTGTGGGGAAAAAGAAATCCATCTCAATGCCATTAGTCACTAAACACCATTTTCCAGAAGGTTTCTACTGTAAAGTTTTGGTTCAGTTCCACTAGGTGTCTCAGTGCTGCAGCTTCTCGTTTTGATTGGTCAAAGCTTGGCTTCCACAAATCTCGGAGAAGTGTCCCCCCATTTGAGGGTGGCGAGAAGGTAAAAGCCTTTGGTCCCGGACAGCTGAGGTGGTTGGCTTGTCCTCGCCATTCAATTGGTGATAAACCCTGTGATCAATGGAAGTCAAGAGCAAAAAAAATATCAGCTGGGCTGTAAGGAACAAACATTAGAAATCCCAGTCAAATTTCCAACAGGTTTGGAAACTCATTTCTGCTTCAAGCCACTTTAGAAATCCCCAATCCAAGCTTCAACAAAAGCATTGGCCACCTGCATGTTGTCTGACTGTCCCACTATACCATTTCGGTATGGTTCTGGCTCCCACTTACGGGATGGATTACTGAAGAATTCTAAAGCCTGAGGACTTCAGAAGATCCCAAAGGGATTTGCGACAGCTTTGAACTGATAGCACTGTCTTTTCATGAGTGGTAAGAACCCTACGGCTGAGTTGATTGTGGTGTTAGATGGACAGGTGAAAGATTTGCTCGTGCACTCCACTTTTCCCCAGCCCCCAATGCTGCCTAGAAGTTAAAGTCTTGATTTAAACACAGCTAACCCACATGGAATCTGGATTACTGTCCACATTTCTAATCTTCCAGGGAAAAGTTGAACACATCAAACCAGGAATGTCAAAGCCATACTGATAGCAAGGCCTAAGAGGAATTTTTCCATTCTCTTTTTTGTTTGCTCTAATGTCTCAGACAATGTCAACAGATTGAGAGGCCTTTACACACAACATACCTTTTGCTTTCTTCTGATGTTTTCCCACACTCCATTGCACACCAGGCACTCAAAGGCATCGATATAGTTGTCCTGGGAAACATCTCGAACTCCCCACTTGCGCTCTTTCATGGCAGTCAGCAGCTTCTCATTGGAGATTCGGTCTTTCCGCTTCCACTCGAGGAAGACCTCATAACTCTGGTCATCACTATCCAACTGCATGATGTATTCAGCCAGTTTCCTGGGGTGTGAGAAATTCCCCACAAGTATTGCACTTCTGTTACTGGGCAGCCAATCTGCTATACTTGGGGAACCATAGTAAATCGGAACTGCGCCTAATTTAAATGGTCTCCACAATTTCTCAGTAATGTAATCATCACAAACAGCATTCTCGAAAGCAAGAATGAATTTATACTGAGCGAGAATCCAGTAGAATGCATCGTTATCCATTGTTGTGGGATCCTTCAGGCTACTTGGAAGGTCCTTATTGTGTAGACATTCTCCATAAGAGTCCACCTGGATATACTTCATCAATTCCCGCACATAACTGTCTCGGTCTGAAGGAGGGTCGCAATCAGACTGGACATACACCAACGGGGCCAAATGTTCCCTCAAACGGTTCTTCTCAGACAGAGGGAGCATGTACTTATGTGACTTCAACTCTTCGATGCTCTCCAGATACTGGGTGGTCAGTGGCAAATGGGAGTTGCGGCTGAATGTGGAGGTGTAATTAAACAACATGACAGTGGGCTCGTGGAAAAGCTTGTAATTGTTTTTTGGAGACTCTTCGTGGAATAAAGCCCATTCGTGCTGGGGTTTCCGAGGCAGCGGTAGACTATCAATTTGAAAGTCTGTGCCTATTCAGATGGGGAAAGAGAAATAAAGAGGAACACATCAAATGCTGCCAGTAAACTTTGCACATGTGCCTGATTTAAGTGCACAAGCTAATTAGTTTTGATGATGTGTTAATCATCAGAATGGCTCTCCATCCAGTGGACTCTCCACTGCCTGGGAATAAGGAGTTACTAACTCTGGACAGAAATGGTACAATTGAGATTCTGTAAACAGCATTGCCTTGAATTAGTGTGTGGCTTCATAGACCAAGAAAAACAGCAAACAGTACTGGACATCTGTAATGGAATAACTTCAGAGCATTTTTTTATATTTGCAATACAGAGCAGTTTTAATTTTACTTAGAAATATTAACTTGCATTAACTTATCCATTTATAATTACCAACAGAAAAAAAGCCCTGAAATTCAATGTAATACGAATTCAACAAATAACCTACTGCAGCAAATCAGAGGGTCAAGCAGCATCTGTGGAGGGAATTAATGCAGAATTTCAACTTGAAACGTCAACAGTTACTTCCCCACACCCCCCCACACAGATGCCGCTCGACCCTCTGGGTTCCTTCAGCAGATTGTTTGTTGCTCCAGATTCCAGCATCTACAGTTTCTTGTGAACCCGGAATAAGAATTCTGTTGTTTCAAGTCTCAACCACAGTGAAGGACCGTCTCAGAGAATTCTGCTTTACTGAAGCTGTTGGTCAACTTTTTGAAGTTTTATGGGTTGGTGATAAGCTGTTATCACAGTGGTTCAGGTACCAGACAGGTAACCAAACACTCGAACTAATAAACCAGAAAATGTGAGTTCAAATCCCACTATGACACTTTGAAATCAGTTTCAAAATCATTTGGAAATAGCAAGATGGTATCAGTTTAGGTGACCAGAATGCCATCAGATTGTTGTAAAAACTCAGCTGGTTTGCTAACGTCCTACAAGTCTGATGTCCTTACCCAGACAGATGGAAGCCTGCCATCAATTGCTCAATGACAACAGGTAATGGACAGACACTCTTATATTGAGAATGGGAAGATACACACAATGAATGCATGCATCTGAGGTCACAGAGTCAAACAGCATGGAAACAGGCCCTTTGGCCCAACTTGTCCATGTTGACCAAGATGTCTATCCCAGATAGTCCCATTTGCCTGTGTTTGGCCCATATCCCTCTCAACTTTTTCTATCCGTGTACCTGTCCAAAATGTTTTCTATCCACATACCTGTGTTTTATATGGACTGCAAGGCACTTCCTGAGTGATACAGTATATTTATTAAGAATTGTTAACTGATTACAGGTTTAATGACTGTCAGTAACAGCTTTAGAATCAGATACTGACTTATAATCAGCAAGTCTCATTTGTTTATTTGAGAGCTGAGACCAGAATGGCAGTAGATCTTTAAAAATAAAAGAGACAGTAGAAAATACCTATTTTAAAAATCAGTCAATTAGCCAGAAATAATACCTTATTTTGAATTACATTCTTCTGTGAAAAGGAAATTTAAAAACAAGTTGATGGAAACACTCAGGTCAGCCAGCATCTATGGAAAGAAAAACAGGGTAATGTTTTGGGTTGAAGAGCCTTATCATCAGACAAATCAAAAAAAATAAAGATAAGAAAATTTCCACACAGCATCTGAAAGCAGAAATTTGATGGTATGGTTTCTTTATCATACATATCAATACTAGGAAAGCTTCCCCATGTCAGTCTCTGTAAATCAGAGAGTTTGTTATAAGGGTGTTACACAACTAGTAATAGTGGTAGGATGGATGATGCAGGGATTCAGCCCGAATCATCGACTGTCCCTTTGCCTCCACAGATGCTGCCTGACCCGCTGAGATCCTCCAGCAGTTTTTTTTTGCTCCTGGTTCCAGCATCTGCAGCCGTGTCTCCATAGTGTGTAGGATGATGCGCTCCCTTACAATCCTGAAATGACCTTAATGAGAACTCCAGAATTTTAAAAAGAAAACCTTAAAAGGGCCATGGAAGAGCAACAAAAGGAATTCCACTGATTGGATAACCTTTTAAAGAGCCATGTACTTCATAATCTAGAGTTAGGGGCAAGCTACAAAAGACATGCCTCAGTTGATGCAGTGCTTATGAATAGCTAGGTCCAGGCTGTTGGGGACAGTAACAGTCAGAGACACAGTTGCAACTGGGAGGATGGTGATAGGGTGCTGCATTTAAGACTTAGATGGGAAGGTGGAGGCTGGGGCCTCTTTTAAAGAGTTCAGGGTTGGTGGCAGTAGTGTCGAGGAGTCAGACAATCTGGAAATGAGGATATTTGGGGGGGGGGCGCAAAGATATAAGTAATAGGACTTAGGTGAGATCCTCATCCAGCACTGCACTGTAAACTCAAGATGCTGAAAATACTCAGTAGACCTGCCAGCAGCTGTGGAGAGGGAAACAGAATAGTCATTCAACTTCAAAATCTTTCAATAGAACTATTTGCATGGAATGCAAGCACTCTGAAGCACTAACTCTGTTCTTCTCCCCACAGATACTGTTTGAGGAGTTCTTCAAAGAGGTAACCAAGAGGATAGATGAGGGTAGAGCAGTGGACATTGTCTCTGTGGACTTCAGCAAAGTCCTTGACAAGGCCCCGCATGGCAGACCAGCCTGGAAGGTTAGAGTGCATGGCATCCAGGGAGAGATGGCTAACTGGATTCATAATTGGCTCGATGGTAGGAAGCAGAGAGTGATGGTCAAAGGTCGTTGATGATCAAAGACTGGAGGCCTGTCACTGGTGGTGTGCCACAGGGTCAGTGCTGGGACCTTTGTTGTTCATGATTTACATAAATGAATTAGACATGAAAGTACAAGGCGTGGTTAGTAAATTTGTGGATGATACTAAAATAGGTGGTATTGTAGACAGTGAAGGTGCTTATTAAAAATAACAGGGGGAATCTTGATCAGCTGGGTAAGTGGGCTGAGGTTTGGCAAATGGCTTTCAATTTCGTAAGTGCAAAGTGTTGCATTTTTGGAAGTCCAACTAGGATAGGACATATACTGTAAATGGACGGGCCCTGAGGTGTGTTGTGGAACAGAGGGACCTAGGAGTACAAGTACATAGTTCACTGAAAGCGGCGTCACAGGTAGACAGGATGGTGAAGGTGTTTGGCATGCTGGTCTTCATCAGTCAGGGCATTGTGTATCAGAATTGGGACGTTATATTGCAGTTGTGCAAGATGTTGGTGAGACCGCACTTGGAGTATTATGCACAATTTTGGTCACCCTTTTACAGGAAAGACATCATTAAATTGGAAAGAGTGCAGATAAAACTTAAAAGGATGCTGCCAGGATGCAAGGGCCTGAGTTATAGGCTAGGACTTCGTTTCTTTGAACGTAGGAGTTTGAGGAGTGACCTTAGAGGTGTATAAAATCATTAGGTGCATAGAAAGGGTGGATCCACACTGACTCTTCCCCCAGGGAAGGGGAACTTAAAAACTAGAGAGCATAGGGTTTAAGGTGAAAGGTGAAGGATTTAAAAGAGAGACCTCAGGGGCAACTTCTTCACACAGAGGGTGATGTGCATATGCAATGAGCTGCCAGAGGAAGTGGTTGAAGCAGGTACAATAACAGCATTCAAAAGACATTTAGATAAGTACATGGATAGGAGGGGTTTAGAGGGATATGGGCCAAACGTGGGCAAATGGGACTAGCTTGGTGGGCACCATGGTTGGCAATGGATGAGTTGGGCTGAAGGGCCTGTTTCTGTGTTGTATGCTGCTTGATTTTTTTTTGGAGTATTTTCAGTATTTTCTGGTTTGCATCGCATTTCCAGCATCTGCAGATTTTTGTTTTTGGAATACACAATGATACAGTAGTGTCAGGTGGATCCAATTTTAGGCACTTCCAGTACAAGGTTGAATAAGTTCCCTGTGCCGTGTTTCTTTGGAATAAAGTGCAAGCATCCATATTTTAAAGCGGTTTGAAGTTGCTGCATTCTTTTTCACCGGAGTTAATACTCAAGATCTACAGCAAACCCAAGATGTTGCGAGGAGAAAAGCAAGGAGGAATAAATGACACAAAAACAATAAACCAATCAGATCAAATCACAACAAATCAACCCAGGTTAAAATTAACTTAAATTCACTGTAAATTGACCGTGATTAAGAATGACAGAAGAATTACAAGCTGTGACAGAATAATCTTTCAGGAAGTAAGAGTTACATGTATAAAATGTGTGCACAATATTAAACATGCTAAATGAATTATTGACATTGTTACATCCTAGAGCTTAATGCAGAAAAATCTCTTGAGATTTGAAACCTTGTTTCACCATTTCAACTTCACTCATTTCCTATCGTACTCTTACAACTGACAGCAAAGTTAGAGCCCTTCAGCTCACTCTAGAAACAGTCACACAATCTTTCCCTGAACATCTTGCACACGTCATTAGCCAGCATTTTATCTGGAGGAGCCCAAACTATTGAAGAAAATGATAACAAGAGCCAAATTAATTCAAGATAAAAATAGCTACAATTAAACAAAGGAAGGTTCACTATCTAATCTCCATCTCCTGGTTACTCAGAGGGCTATTTCCAGGATTGAAAATGAGTATATTTTGACAAAGTGGACTTTAATTTGGAGTGGATTTCATCAGCAAATATTTTGGGGTATGCTTCATCTCTTTGGAAAAGAATTATTGCCAATTCAAAGGCCAAAGCAACATGTCCAATGGATGTCTTCTTGGAAATAACCTTTATGTGCTGTTAATGTGCAAAGTATTATTTCTGCATTCCAAAATGTACTAATTGGATGATTAAAAACAACAGCTTATTTATTCATCAAATCAAAAGGAATAAATTACTAAATTCCAGGGAGAACAATGAATTTAAATTACTTCAAAATGGCATTATTAGCTCTCGGGAAAATCTTCAAAACAGACCCAGCTCTCAAAACAAACAAAATAATCCATCCCAAGTCTCTGTTGTTTTATTATTTTTGCTACATCAGTTTTTTTTCGATAAGGTTGCTTTGCTTATAACACTTCATTCAATTGGAAATGCAAGTTCATGGATAAAGAATTCAAACCCACTTTAGACCAAAATGGCAGCCAGACTGAAATACAGAATTACATATTTTAAACATGTTTGGTTTCTGTTTACGTTCTGTTATATGATGGTTAGTATTTTACTTACTCCTAATAGTAATTAGAACATCCTTGGAGTGCTCATTTGGTAGCACAACAGATAAAATACACATTAGGTTTAAACCACAACACATTACACATTTCTCATGCATTGCAATATTAAGATTAACTGCAGTCACAAGATGAAGCAGGGTTAGTGAGCTAGGAATTCCTTAACTGGCCCACGGAGATGTAACTTTGTCACTTTTCAGTATAATATACTTTGCTATTTTTATTTTGTACTGTAAATTCCTGTGTAAATATTTATACTGGAGAATTCCCTATGTAAATGTTGTCACTGTGCAATTGCAACACATCACCAGCAGAGACACTGTTGTGCAGCACACACACGTGCCAAAGTGTTGCATGTGAAAACTAATAGTGATATGTGACTGGAAGCAATGGTGATACACAGCACAAGCCTGCAACAAATCCATTAGAAATGGATACAGTGCTTGTATCGAGGCAGATTTCATGTTGGCTCAGTCACTAGCCACATGCTGGGGCCATGTTGTTCGCTCCAGTGTGACCCAGAGCAATGGCTTTCCGCAGGGAGTGCAGCTCCTAGCACTCAAGCAAGGCTAAGGGCAGCATAATGGGGGTCTCAGTGTAGACAAGAATTGAGGCCCTGCGACATGCTCACCACCTGTCAAAGATGTCACTGTAATTTAATATTTATGACTTTCAAAACACAGGAACTGTCACGATAAAAATAATTTAATATGTATTTTGTTTTAATTAAAACACAGAAAGACATGCACATGTCAAAAGATTTCAACTAATGAATTTTTTTTAATTTAAAAAGTTCCACTTTCTTTTCTCTATTCCCCATTCATTTGGACAGGGACTATTGTACTGATGCCAGGGTTAACCCAGTGCCAGTTCAGTTGCCAGACAGGGGCTTCCCAGGCAGAGAGCTAGAAGCCTATGCAAATTTGTCCTGCCCCTTTGGACTCAATGAGGAGTTCACCGGTGGAGCAGAGGTGCCACATTTTGCTTCACCCCATGCCAGCACTGGAAGTTGGTGCTTTGGGGGAGAAACACAGCCAAGTCCCAGCATTAGCACAGACATTAGTTCAAAGGAAATGGTGTCACACTAAAAGGATTCCTCCATATTTAAGCATCGTGCAGAGCACACATCTCCCCCTATACTGTTCTGCAAATTTGTCTACTTTACAAGAGAATGCATCGCCACAGGCAGAAGACATACTGTTTAATTCAGCAGCATGTTCGGTGCAGACATTGTGGGCTGAACAGCCTGTTCTATGTCCTAAAATCAAAAAATGTTGGAAGTCTAAAATAAACACAGAATATGCTGGAAATACTTAGCAGGCCAGGCTGCATCTGTGGGGAGAGAAATGTTTCAGAATTGAAGCTCCTTTGTCAGAACAGGGAAGGAGACAAAAGAAGCTTGTTGAGCTGCAGTGAGGGTGGGGGAGGAGGGCTGTTTTTGATGGGGTAAACTGTAAACAAGGTTATCTGGTCAGTAAATGAGTGGGAGCAGTTGGAGAGTGGGAACATCAGCAAAAAAAATGTGGGAGTTGCAAAATGCAGAGCAGGAGACCATGCCCGGCAGGTCAGGCTAGGCATGTCCTCCACTCCCAGGAACCTTTGGGATAAGAAAGCAACAAACCAGTTGAGCAAATAACACAGATGGATGTCTGACACAGACAGAAAACAAGTTACCCGAAGTTGTAGAATTCACAAAGCAAATAACCTCGCCATTTTTAAACTTATGGACCTCAGAACAATGCCCGGCAGAAGAGTGGCTAATTGACCCAACACCAACAGGGTGGTACAAAAAGAGAGTTTGAACCCCAAAGTCCCAGAAATTGACAAATAATATAGCATCCCCAGGTCCTTCTAGCAAACCTAGGTTCAGAGGACATACAAACTGTGAGAACAGCAAGGGGGACGGAGAGATGTGGGTCTGATCTCCTTTCACTGATTATCAATGCAGCTGTAACAGAGTCAGAACAATACAGCATGGAAACAGGCCCTTCAGCCCAACGAGTCCATGCCGACCAAGATGTCTGTCGGAGCTAATCCTATTTGCCTACATTTAGCCCTTATCCCTCTAAAGCTTTCCTATCCAGTTACCTGTCCAAATGTCTTTTAAGTGTTATCGTACCTGCCTCAACCACTTTCTCTGGCAGCTCATTCCATATCTGTGTGCAATGCAAAACAGAGACTCCTTATGTCTGAATTTTGTTCTATGAAGCTTTTAGAAATGCTGTCAGGCAGGAACTGTTTGACATGAAATGTTCTGTTTAAACAATGTCCCATTACATTAATGGCCAAGTGATCCAATTTGCTTAAATGGAAGGATCAAATACCCCCCACTGCCTTGGAAAAAGTTAAGAGTGGTACTGTTGATCTTTCGCTTAAATTTGAAGACATTTGGAGTCCATTTATCCAATATTTTCACATGATGTAAATCCCCTTTCAATAACTCTTTAATTTAGAGGAACGGAGTTGATGACATAATATTGTTCTGTTTCTACTGAGAAATTTTAGCCCAGTTTTTTTTTCCTGTTTGTTTTTTTTAAACTTTGTACACTTAGTTTAGTTTACATTGTTTATAATTTTTCTTATTGATTTGAGGTTTCTTTTTCTTTGTTAAAAATTCATATAATAAATCTTTTCTTTCCTTTCTTTTATATTATATTCATTAACTAAGAGATCGTTGGATCTACAGATTGATTTTTATATTTTATTGTTTTGTATGATTATCTATGCTATGACCGTTATCCTGATCTCTTTGTAATACATGTACAAACATTGATGCTAAATATTAATCTGTGTTGATTTGAAAACTAATAGAAAAAATTGAAAGCAAAGTAAACAATGTTCCAGAGAATAGCCGGGTTCAACAAGCAGGTGTTAGGAAGTTCAAGTATTTTATTTTCC
>JARFYF010065883.1:0-20920 GCA_030265395.1 Rhina ancylostomus | reverse complement strand
CTAAACCCTACCATATTGAAAACCAGTTGACGTTATGTACTGCATCAAGACCAGTAGTTTGATCACAGTTATCTTGTTTTACGACTTCAGCCTGAAACGTTAATGGTAAATAGATCACCAAACCTCCAACATGGCAGAAACAGTTATACAATGGAGAAAGCTTAAACTCGTGCATTTTCCAAGTTCTGCACTGGAAACATGTAGAATCATGTGAGAAAGCAATTTATATTACATATTTCATGATGCTGAGTTGTTTGGCAGCACTTATTTCATTGTAGAATTTAACCCTGAAAATTTGACGGTAAAAATATCAGTAATCTTCAAATTTCGGCATAAGGCCTTTTGAATGGAGATTGCTTTTATTCATTGATTTGTCACTTAATCAAAGTAAACAATGTAGGAATTTGTTGATAACCGATCTACTTGTTGTAGTTAATGGTGCTGAGTAGTTTGGTGACATTTATTTCATTGTACCTTCATTCTGTAAAGTTAATGTCAGATATGCCCCCAAAACGTCTAAAACAACTATCTGAATGTGAAATACATTAATTTGCCACATTCTGCAACTATGACGAAGACCTACCTCATTGAAAGCCGGTTTTTGTTATGTCATTCATGAAGCTGAGCAGTGTGATAAGAATCTTTGGCGTATACGAGTGCAGCCTAAAAGGTTGATGGAATATATAGCGCCAAACCTCCAACATGTCCGAAACAGTGTTTCAATGGAGAAAGCATCAATTCATTGATTTCCCAATTTCTACACTGCAAGTATGTAGAATCATGTGGAAAACCAACTTACTTTACGTATTTCATGGTGCGGAGTTGTTTGGTGGCACGTATTTGATTATAGAACTTAACCCTGAAAAGTTAAATGCAAATATATCAGTAATATTCAAATTTCGCCTATACTCCTTTTGAATGGAGATTGTTTTAATTCTTTGCTATGACAATTAATCAACGTAACCGTTGACGTAGGAACTTGTTGAAAACCAATCTAGTTAATGTTGCTGAGTAGTTTGGTAACATTTATTTCATTGTACCAGTCTTTCCTGTAAAGGTAATGGCAGATATTGCCCAACACGTCTAATACAGCTAGCTGAACGCAAAATACATAAATTCATTAATTTGCCACTTTCTTCACATAAATCAAGGCCCAACCATATTGAAAACCAGTTGACGTTATGTACTTCATCAAGCTGAGTGGTTTGATAATAATTATCTGATTGTACGATGTCTGACTAAAAAGTTAAAGGGAAATCTATCATCTAACATCCAACATGGCAAAAAGAGTTTTGGAATGGAGAAATAATCAATTAATTCATTTTCCACTTTCTACCCTGGAAATAAGTAGAATCATGTAGAAAACCAATTTACTTTACGTATTTCTTGGCACTGGGTTGTTTGGTTCCACTTATTTCATTCTAGAATTTAATATAGACAAGTTAAAGGCAAATATATCAGGAAAACTCACATTTCGCCAATACTGCCTTTTCAAAGGAGACTGATACAATTTATTGAATTGCCACTTTATAAACGTAACCAATGTAGGAATTTGTTGCAGATGTAGATACGTGATGCAGTTGATGATGCTTTTCGTATGTAGTTTTGTAACAGATGTTTCATTGCACCGGTCATCCCTCAGAGGTTAATGGGAGATATGACCTAAAACGTCAAATGCAGCGATCTGAATGTGAAATACGTTAATTCATTAATTTGCCTCTTTCTGCACATAAAACTAATCCTGACCTTAGTGAAAACAAGATTTTGTTATGTACTTCATCAAGCTGAGTAATTAGCTAACAATCATTTGCTTGTACGAATTGAGCCTGATAAGCTAATAGGAAATATATCACGAAACATCCAACATGTCTAAAACAGAGTATGAATGGAGAAATCATCAACTCATTCATTTGCCAATTTCTACACTGAGCATACGTAGAATCATGTGGAAAACCATTTGACTTCACGTAATTCATGTTGCTGAGTAGTTTGGTGACACGTATTTGATTGTAGGACCTAACCATCAAAACTGAATCGCAAATACATAACAGAGCTTCAAATTTCGTAAAGCTGCCTTTTGAATGGAGACTGATTCTATTTATTGATTTGCCACTTTATCAACGTCTCCAATGTAGGAACCTGTTTGAAACCTACTTACTTGATGATCCTGAGAAGTTTTACACTTATTTCATTCGTTTGCTCATTCCTGCAAAGTTAATGGCAGATATGTCTCGAAGCGTCTAATACAGCTCGTTGAATAAATTCATTAACTTGCCACTTTCTTCACATCAAACTAAACCCTACCTTATTGAAAACCAGATGATGTAATGTACTTCATCAAGCTGAATAGTTTGCTTACAATTATCTGATTGTACGATTTCTGCCTGAAAGGATAATGCAAATATATCACGAAACCTCCAACATGGCTAAAGCAGTCTTTGAATGTAGAAGTCTCTCAATTCATTCATTATTCACCTTCTACACTGGAAATATGTGGAATCATGTGGAAAACCAATTCACTTTACGTATTTCATGTTTCTGAGTTGTTTGGTGACACTAAACTCTGAAAAGTTAATAGCAAATATATCTCTGAGCTTCAAATTCCGCAAATGCTGCATTTTGAAAGGAGATTGATTCAATTCCTTGATTTGCAAATCTATTCACGTAACCAATGTAGGAACTTGTTGAAAACCTATTTGCTTGATGCAGTTGATGAAGCTGAGTAGTTTGGTAACATTTATTTCATTCTACCAGTCATTCCTGTAAAGTTAAGGCAGATATGTCCCAAAACGTCTAATACAGCTAGCTGAATGTGAAAACATGAATTCATTATTTTGCTACTCTCTTGACATGAAACTAAACCCTAACATACTGAAAACCGGTTGATTTTATGTCCTGCATCAAGCTCAGTAGTTTGATAACAATTATCTTATTTGACGATTGCAGCCTGAAACGTTGATGGGAAACAGATCACCAACATGCCAGAAACAATTTTAGAATGAGAAAGCTTAAATTCGTGCATTTTCCGCGTACTGCACTGGAAACATGTAGAATCATGTGAGAAAGCAATTTACATTGCGTATTTCAAGGTGCTGAGTTGTTTGGTAGCACATATTTCATTGTAGAATTTAACCCTGAAAAGTTGACGGCAAATTTCGGCAATAAGGACTTTTGAATGGAGATTGATTTGTCACTTAACGTAAACAAAGTAGGAACTTGTTGATAACCAATCTACTTGATGTCGTTAATGATGCTGAGTAGTTTGGTAACATTTATTTCATTGTTCCAGTCACTCCTGTAAAGATAATAGCAGATGTGCCCCCAAAACGTCTCACACAACTAGCTCAATGTGAAATACATTAGTTTGCCACATTCTGCACCTAAGACGAAGATCTACCTCATTGAAAGCCAGTATTTGTTATGTCCTTCATGAAGCTCAGCAGTGTGATAACAATCTTTGGCTTAAACGAGTTCAGCCTAAAAGGTTAATGTAATATATAGCGCCAAACATCCAACATGTCCGAAACAGTCTTTGAATGGAGAAAGCATCAATTCATTCATTTCCCAATGTCTGCACTGCAAGTATGTAGAATCATCTGCAAAACCAATTTACTTAGGTATTTCATGGTGCGGAGTTGTTTAGTGGCACGTATTTGATTGTAGAACTTAACCCTGAAAAGTTAATTCAATAAGCTTCACATTTCGCCTATACTGCATTTTGAATTCTTTGATATAACTCTTAATCAACTTAACCGTTGACGTAGTAACTTGTTGAAAACCTATCTAGTTGATGGCGCTGAGTAGTTTGGTAGCATTTATTTCATTGTACCAGTCATTCCTGAAAAGATAATGGCAGATATTTCCCAACACGTCTAATACAGCTGGCTGAAGGCAAAATACATAAATTCATTAATTTGCCACTTTCTTCACATAAATCAAGGCCCAACCATATTGAAAACCAGTTGACGTTATGTACTTCATCAAGCTGAGTGGTTTGATAATAATTATCTGATTGTACGATGTCTGACTAAAAAGTTAAAGGGAAATCTATCATCTAACATCCAACATGGCAAAAAGAGTTTTGGAATGGAGAAATAATCAATTAATTCATTTTCCACTTTCTACCCTGGAAATAAGTAGAATCATGTAGAAAACCAATTTACTTTACGTATTTCTTGGCACTGGGTTGTTTGGTTCCACTTATTTCATTCTAGAATTTAATATAGACAAGTTAAAGGCAAATATATCAGGAAAACTCACATTTCGCCAATACTGCCTTTTCAAAGGAGACTGATACAATTTATTGAATTGCCACTTTATAAACGTAACCAATGTAGGAATTTGTTGCAGATGTAGATACGTGATGCAGTTGATGATGCTTTTCGTATGTAGTTTTGTAACAGATGTTTCATTGCACCGGTCATCCCTCAGAGGTTAATGGGAGATATGACCTAAAACGTCAAATGCAGCGATCTGAATGTGAAATACGTTAATTCATTAATTTGCCTCTTTCTGCACATAAAACTAATCCTGACCTTAGTGAAAACAAGATTTTGTTATGTACTTCATCAAGCTGAGTAATTAGCTAACAATCATTTGCTTGTACGAATTGAGCCTGATAAGCTAATAGGAAATATATCACGAAACATCCAACATGTCTAAAACAGAGTATGAATGGAGAAATCATCAACTCATTCATTTGCCAATTTCTACACTGAGCATACGTAGAATCATGTGGAAAACCATTTGACTTCACGTAATTCATGTTGCTGAGTAGTTTGGTGACACGTATTTGATTGTAGGACCTAACCATCAAAACTGAATCGCAAATACATAACAGAGCTTCAAATTTCGTAAAGCTGCCTTTTGAATGGAGACTGATTCTATTTATTGATTTGCCACTTTATCAACGTCTCCAATGTAGGAACCTGTTTGAAACCTACTTACTTGATGATCCTGAGAAGTTTTACACTTATTTCATTCGTTTGCTCATTCCTGCAAAGTTAATGGCAGATATGTCTCGAAGCGTCTAATACAGCTCGTTGAATAAATTCATTAACTTGCCACTTTCTTCACATCAAACTAAACCCTACCTTATTGAAAACCAGATGATGTAATGTACTTCATCAAGCTGAATAGTTTGCTTGCAATTATCTGATTGTACGATTTCTGCCTGAAACGTTAATGCAAATATATCCCGAAACCTCCAACATGGCTAAAACAGTCTTTGAATGTAGAAGTCTCTCCATTCATTCATTATTCACCTTCTACACTGGAAATATGTGGAATCATGTGGGAAACCAATTAACTTTACGTATTTCATGTTTGTGAATTGTTTGGTGACACTAAACTCTGAAAGGTTAATAGCAAATATATCTCTGAGCTTCAAATTCCGCAAGTGCTGCATTTTGAAAGGAGATTGATTCAATTCCATGATATGCAAATCTATTCACGTAACCAATGTAGGAACTTGTTGGAAACCTATTTGCTTGATGCAGTTGATGAAGCTGGGTAGTTTGGTAACATTTATTTCATTCTACCAGTCATTCCTGTAAAGTTAAGGCAGATATGTCCCAAAAAGTCTAAAATAGCTAGCTGAATGTGAAAACATGAATTCATTAATTTGCTACTCTCTTGACATAAAACTAAACCCTAACATATTGAAAACCGGTTGATTTTATGTACTGCATCAAGCTCAGTAGTTTGATAACAATTATCTTATTTGACGATTTCAGCCTGAAACGTTGATGGCAAACAGATCACCAACATGCAAGAAACAGTTTTAGAATGGAGAAAGCTTAAATTCGTGCATTTTCCGCCTACTGCACTGGAAACATGTAGAATCATGTGAGAAAGCAATTTACATTGCGTATTTCAAGGTGCTGAGTTGTTTGCTATCACATTGTTCATTGCAGAATTTAACCCTGAAAAGTTGACGGCAAATTTCGGCAATAAGGCCTTTTGAATGGAGATTGATTTGTCACTTAACGTAAACAAAGTAGGAACTTGTTGATAACCAATCTACTTGATGTAGTTAATGATGCTGAGTAGTTTGGTAACATTTATTTCATTGTACCAGTCACTCCTGTAAAGTTAATAGCAGATATGCCCCCAAAACGTCTAACACAACTAGCTCAATGTGAAATACATTAATTTGCCACATTCTGCACCTGAGACGAAGACCTACCTCATTGAAAGCCAGTTTTTGTTATGTCCTTCATGAAGCTCAGCAGTGTGATAACAATCTTTGGCTTATACGAGTTCAGCCTAAAAGGTTAATGGAATATATAGCGCCAAACCTCCAACATGTCCGAAACTGTGTTTCAACAGCTTCAATTCATTCATTTCCCAATTTCTGCACTGCAAGTTTGTAGAATCATTTGGAAAACCAATTTATTTTACGTACTTCATGGTGGTAGTTGTTTGGTGGCACGTATTTGATTGTAGAACTTAACCCTGAAAAGTTAAATGCAAATATATCAGTAAGTCTGAAATTTCCCCTATACGGCCTTTAGAACGGAGATTGATTCAATTCTTTGATATGACACTTAATCAACGTAACCGTGACGTAGGAACTTGTTGAAAACCTCTCTGGTTGATGTTGCTAAGTAGTTTGGTAACATTTCTTTCATTGTACCAGTCATTCCTGAAAAGATAATGGCAGATATTGCCCAACACGTCAAAAACAGCGAGCTGAACGCAAAATACATAAATTCATTAATTAACACTTTCTTCACATAAATTAAGTCCGAACCATTTTGAAATCCAGTTGACGTTATGTAATTCATCAAGCTGAGTGGTTTGATAATAATTATATGATTGTACGATGTCTGACTTAAAGGTTAATGGGAAATCTATCATCTAACATCCAACATGGCAAAAACAGGTTTTGAATGGAGAAATAAGCAATGAATTCATATGACACTTTCTACCCTGGAAATATGTAGAATCATATGGAAAACCAATTTACTTTACGTATTTCTTTGTACTGGGTTATCCTTCGCCCCTATCTGCCCATCATGCAATGGGTCAGGTCCCCTGACTCCACTCACAGTGGGCTGAGCCCAGAGGTCCTCGGTGGTGAAGTGGAAGTGCTACATCGTGGACCAGGCTGAACCCAATCCGGAAGGGGTCAGCCGTCTCCACAAAGAGGTCATGTCCTTTCCCCAATCCCAGGAATCACTCCCAGACCTCCCTGTGATCACGCCCTCTCCCGTGTCCTGGGGCCAACCTTTCGACTCCCTTGATCCCGAACAGAAGCAGCACGCCTGGTACACAGATGGCTCTAGCCACTGGAAAAATGGGAAGCAACATTGGAAGGCGTCTGGAAAAATGGGACTCAACGTTGGAAGGCAGCGGCACTTCATCCCGCCACGGGCAAAACAGCGACAAAAGAGGGAGCGGGAGGGTCCAGTTGATTGTCTGATCAGCAGTGGTGGGACTCACACTACAGAACTCCACCGGGCCAGTCCACATCTACATCGACTCTTGGGCAGTGGCCAACGGTCTGGCAGTGTTGATAGTGCGGTGGCACAAGACGGGGTGGGAAATTCACGGACGGCCCCTCTGGGGCCAGGAACATTGGCGCTATATCTGGAACCAAGCGGCCCAGAGTCACATATAGGTCCACCACGTGGATACCCACACACAGAGAAGAATCCATAATGCCACTGTGGACCAGGCTGCCCAGATATGTTGCTGATGAACCTGACTTCAGCACCCCAGCTGCATGGTGTAAGAGCAGCCACCTCGGGGCCGACGGTACACGCCGCTGGACAGAACGGTTTGGAGTTGCCCTTACGATGGACCAGTGGAAGACCACGGCCGTGAACTGCCCCATCTGCCAGCAGGTAAAACCACAAGGTTGGCCGACGGGGCCACCGGGCCACATTCGCCGTGGCATGGGAGCGGGTCGTGTGTGGCAGATAGATTATATCGGACCGCTCCCACACCATAACAGAAAGCAGTACGCCCCAATGATGGTGGACACGTACTCAGGTGACCTGGTGGCGATGCCCTGTGAAAGGGCCGACCAGAATAGCACCATCAAGGGACTGCAGCACCTCTCCTCCATCTATGGAGTCCCATGGGAGGTACAGTCCGATCAGGGCTCCCATTTTGTGGGGGGCAAAGTACAAAACGGGGTGGCAAAGGAGGGAATCTCGTGGCTGTTCACATCCCCTACCATCCCCATGCATTGGGCCTGATCGAGAGGATTAACGGCCTGCTGAAGGCGATGATTCGCACACTGACACCTACCTGCACACTGCAGGGGTTGTTGGGCGTGCTACAGCAGGCTGCCGATCAGCTGAACACACGGCCCACTGGCCAAGGGGGGCCTCCATTATCCCACCATCTGGCTTAATCCCCACCATCCGACTTGCAAGACCCTGAAGCCCACGGGACTGAGGAGTCTGGGAGGGTCTGAGTCCAACAGCCTCGGAACGGAGAAGTCATTGTACACGGTCCCGGGGACACTCGTTGGGTCACGATTCCAGGTCAAACTAACCTGTCCTGTCTCCAGACCCGACACCTGACCTGCCGGGAATGAGTTTGTTTCCCCCGCTACAGGACGATGGCAGTGCTCCCCCTCCCCATCATCTCCTGCTGACTGCAATGATTGACGAGACGTCTGCTCAACCTTCCCTCGAAATTACCCATGGATCCGCCAGCACCTCCAAAGACGGGACTGTGGAGCATCTGGAACAGTTGAATCTCCCCCTGAACCCCGGCACACGCCGTTGAAGCCCTGCCATCGCCACTGATTCTCTTGGCTCCTTGTCAAAATGGACCGTTTACATGGATTCTCTTGTTTTTTATTAGTTTTCCTTTTATCTCTGTTGTTGCAGTGATGCGCAGTACGGTCCATCCATGATGCGCAGTTCGGTCCCTCAATGTTGTGCTGTTCGGTCTCCCTGTTGCGTCTGTCGGGTTTGTTATATCCATGTTCCAGGGGGCTGGATGGCAGTTCCCCATCATTTCCCCCCACCACTGTACATTCCTTCCAGAGATTCAAAATGGGGTGGGTGTTTCAGGAGCTGGTATTTCCCTTTATGCAATTTGACCTCCACATGAGTCCCGACCCTCAGACCATTCCACAGTTCCTGAGCACGCCAGGGGAATGCTGGTGTATACTCCAGGATGAGTACAGTTCCACCTTTTCAGCTGGCCGTTGTGAGTTTGAGCGAGACTGGTGTCCAGGTGCCCCCACTGCTAAGCTGGGGCTCCCTAAACTCCGAATGGGACCCACTGGATCTACGGCTCCAGTTCATACCCATGGCTCTGCATGGGCTGGTACAGTTGTGTCTTCCAGTGTTGGACGGCGCCCTGAATCCACACTTGATGAAAAGTGGGAGCACCCATCACATAGCATGTACAGGGACAGCAGGGCCATCGCGGAGGAGGAGAGGCTCGAGAGGACAGCCTGCCCCCGTATTGCACGGCCAGACTGTCCCATGAGAAACAATGACAACAGCAGAGCTGGCTGCAGTCAGGCTGGTAACCTGGTGGAATCAGATGGCCCTGAATGATCCACTCGCTGCGAATGGTGGTACATGTGCGATGATTACAGAGGAGTACGACACATTTATCTCTGATAAATCCAGCAACCCCTCCAGCCTGGCTGCTCACTTCGGGGACTCAGTGGCCAAAACTCAGAAACAAGGGACCAGCTCCTCCAGCACAACATCTTATTGGAAACAAGTGGCTGTTTGGGTCACTGGGGGATGTTGGGCTAATGTCCCCCACTGGCCATTGCCCTCCTGTGGTTGATTATGGTTTCTGTGGACCCTGATAGCTCCTCCCTTGATTGGCAGGTCATCTGACTTCCGGGGGGGGTGGAATGTTGTGAGCAATGACCCCTGCTGGTCGGAGGACGGCATTGCTCCTCGTATCGGAAGTGATACTCCTGTCAATCAAGGTGCAGCTCCACCCATCCCCTGAAGTGTGAGAGCCTGAATTGGCTTCAGCAGGAACCTTTGTCTTTGACCCCCAACGATTGATTCGTTCACATCATAAAAGTGAGTCTCCACCTCGCCTCCCAGCACCATAAAAAGGGCTGGGATCTTTAGCTCATTCTCTTTCGACCGCCCCAGGAGTACTGAGGCAACACTGCAGAGACCACTGGTATGAGTGCATCACCACATGTTCAGGGGGCGTTTCACTCAGACTCAGGTAAGGTTAAGGGCCAATGCTAGTGTGGTCAAGCACTGAACTGTCATATCCTGAATTTGTACATTGCTATTGTGTACGTGTGTGTGTGTGTGTTTGTGTGTGTGTGTGTGTGTGTGTGTTACTCCAGTTGCGACCACCTCTCGTCTTTGTGGTGTCCTGTGCGTGAGTGAACGTGTGTCTGTTCCCATCCATTCCGTCCCGCGTTTGCCTTTGTGATTAAACTAGTTTTTGTCTACAGAGATCATGTTCCAGAGTCCTTGATGCTTTAGACAGCAAAGACCCATTTCACACAACATTGGTACAGCTTGTCAAGGGATGAACACAGCAATGCTTGACCATCACTGACCCAGTCTGCTCTGTCATGCCCCGGTCTGCTCTCTCACGGCCACAGTCAGATCTCTCCCGGCCCTAGTCTGCTGCCTCACTCTCACAGTCTCCTCTATCACGGCCCCAGTCTGCTCTCTCACGGCCCCACTCTGTTCCATCGGGCACAAGTCTGTTCTCTCACGGAGTCAGTCAGTTCTCTGACGGACCCTGTCTGTCCCACTAAACCAGTCTGCTCTCTCCCTGCCTCTGTCTGCTCTCAAATTGCCCCAGTCTAATCTCTCACGGCCGCTGTCTGCACTCCACGGCCGCTGTCTGCATCCACGGCCGCTGTCTGCACTCCACGGCCGCTGTCTGCTCTATCACGGGCTCAGTCAGTTCTCTGACGGTCCCGGTCTGTACTTCTACTAACCCAGTCTGCTGACTCACTGCCCCAGTCTGTTCTTTGACTGCCCTAGTCTGCACTAGTCTGCTCTCTCATGACACCATTTTGCTTTATCACGATGCCTGTCTGTTCTCTAACTGGCCCTGTCTGTTCTCTTACTGTACCAGTCTGCTGTGCAATGCCCCCCTTCTGCTCTATCATGGCCACTGTCTGCTCTCTCGCTGCCCTTGTCTGTTCTCTGACTGTCCTACTCTGCTCTCTCATGAAGCCACTCTGCTCTCTCACTGTCCCAGTCAGCTCCGGCATGCCCCAGTCTGGTGTGTCACGGCCACAGTCTGCACTCGCCCGTCCACGGTCTGGACTATCACGGACCAAGCCTGTTCCATCACTTACACACTCAGCTCTCTCACTGCCAACGTCTGTTATCTCACAGCCCCTGTCTGCCCTCCCACTGCCTCTGTCTGTTATATCGTGGCCCCTCTCTGCACACCTTCTGCCCCTAGTCTGCTCTCTAACTGCCCTTGTCTGCTCTCTCACAGCACAGGTCTGTTCTTTGACTGCCCTTGTCTGCTCCCTCATGGTCCCAGCCTGCCTTCTCACTGCCCTTGTCTGCTCTATCATGGCCATAGTCTGCTGTTTCACAGATGCAGACTGCTCTCCAACTGATCCTATCTGTTCTCTCACTGACCCAGTCTGCTCTCTCACCACCGCGTTTGTACTCTGACTGCCCAAATCTGTTCTCGCAAGGCCCCAGTCTGCTGCCTCACTACCCCTGTCGGCTCTGTCATTCTCCTGACTGCTCTCTCACTGCCCCTGTCTGCCCTCCCACTGCACCACTCCGCTCTCTCGCAATCACTGTCCGCTCTCTCGCGGTCTCTGTCTGCTCTCTCATGTCCCACGTCTGCTCTCTCACTGCCTCAGTCTGCTCTCTCACAGCCCAGGTCTGTTCTTTGACTGTCCTAGTCTGCTCTCTCATGACGCAAGTCTGCTCTATCACGGCCCCCGTCTGCTCTCTGACTGATGCAGTCTGCTATATAACTGACCCTGTCTGTTCTCTCACGGTCACCGCCTGGTCTGTCACGGTTCCAGTCTGATCTCTCACAGCCCCAGTCTCCTCTATCATGGACCAACGTGGCTCCAACACTTACACGCTCTGTTCTCTCACTGTCCAATTCTGCTCTCTCACTGCCCCCGTCTGTTATGTCATAGCCCCTGTCTGCCCTCCTACTGCCCCTAGTCTGCTCTCTAACTGCCCCAGTCTGTTCTCTCACAGCCCAGCTCTGTTCTTTGACTGCCGTAGTCTGTTCTCTGAATGCCCAAGTCTGCTCTCTCACGGCTCCAGTCTGCAGCCTCACTGCCCATGTCTGCTCTGTCATACTCGCGATTGCTCTCAAAAGCCCCAGTCTGCTCTCCCACTGTCCTTCCCTGCCCTCCCACTGCCCTTCCCTGCTCTCTCATGGCCCACGTCTGCTGAATCACTGCCCCAATCTCCTATATCAAGGCCTCAGTCTCCTCTATCAACTACCAAGTCTGCTCCATCACTTACACACTCTGTTCTCTGACTGCCCCCTTCTGCTCTCTCACAACCCAGGTCTGTTCTTTGACTGCCCTAGTCTACCCTGTCATGGCCCCAGTTTGCCTGCTCACTTCCAGTCTTTTCTCTGACTGCCCTAGTCTGCTGTCACGACGCCTGTCTTCTCTATCACTGACACAGTCTGCACTGTAACTGACCCTGTCTGTTTTCTCACCGTCCCAGTCTGCTCTGTAATGCCCCAGTCTGCTCTCTCACTGCCCTCGTCAGCCTTCTCACTGCCCCAGTATGTTCTCTGACATGCCCTAGTCTGCTCTCTCATGGCCCCAGTCTGCACTCTAACTGACCCTGTCCGTTCTCTCACTGCCCCATTCTGCTCTGTCACGCCCCAGTCTGGTGTGTCACGGCTACCGTCTGCACTAACATGGACCAAGCCTGCTCCATCACTTACACGCTCTGTTCTCTCTGCCCAAATCTACTGTCACACTGCCCCCGTCTGTTATATCACAGCTCTTGTCTGCCCTCTTACTGGCTCTTTGCTCTCTCTTGGCCTTCTCACTGCCCCACTCTGTTCTTTGACTGCACTCATCTGCTTTCTCACGGCCACAGTCTGCTCTCTCACGAATTCAGTCAGTTCTCTGACCGCCCCAGTCTGTACTTTCACTAACCCAGTCTGCTCTCTCGCTGCCCCAGTCTCCTCTATCACGGACCAAGGCTGCTCCATCACTTACACACTCTGTTCTCTCATTGCCCAAGTCTGCTCTCTCTCTGCTCCCATCTGTTATCCTACAGCCCCTGTCTGCCCTCCTACTGCCCTTTTTCTGTTCTTTCACAGCCGAAGTCTGCCCTCCCTCTGCCCCTTGTCTGCCCTCCCTCTGCCCCTTGTCTGCCCTCTTGTGGCCCCAGTCTGCACTCTCACTGCCCCAGTCTGCTCTCCCATTGCCCCTGTCTGTTCTCTGACTGCCCTAGTCTTCTCTCTCTTGAAGCCACTCTGTTCTCTCATGGCCCCAGTCTGCATTCTCACTGACGCAGTCTGCTCTCTAACTGACCCTGTCTGTTCTCTCACTGTCCCAGTCTGCTCTGTCATGCTCCAGTCTGGTGAGTCACAGCTACCGTCTGCACTCACACGGCCACATACTCGTCTATCACAGACGAGGGCTGCTCCATCACTGACAGACTCTGCTCTCTCACGGCCCCAGTCTGTACTTCCACTAACAAATTCTGCAGAATCAACTGCCCGAGCCTGTCCACTCGCGGCCCCAGTCTGCTCTCTCACTACCCTAGAGTGCTCTCTCATGGCCGCAGTCTGCCTTCTCACTGCCGCATTATGCTCTCTCATTGAGACACTCTGTTCTCTCACGGCCCCTGTCTGCTCTCTCACTCTCCCAGTCTGCTCTGTCATGCCCCAGTCTGGTGTGTCACAGACACAGTCTGCACTCACCCGGCCACATTCTCCTCTATCAAGGACAAAGGCTGCTCCATCTTACACACTCTGTTCTCTCTCTGCCCAAGTCTGCCCTCCCACTGCCCCTTGTCTGCCCTCCCACTGCCCCAGACTGCTCTCTCGCAGCCTCAGTCTGCTCTATCACGGTCTCAGTCAGTTCTGATGGCTCCAGTCTGCACTTCTACTAACCATGTCTGCTGATTCAGCTGCCCCAGTCTCCTCTCTCACTGCCCCAGTCTGCTATCTCACTGTCCAGGTCTGTTCTTTGACTGCCCTGGTCTGCTCACTCACGACGCTAGTCTGCTCTCTAACTGACCCTGTCTGTTCTCTCACTGTCCAAGCCTGCTCTGTCATGCCACAGTCTGCTCTCTCAAGGCATCCCCCTGGCCTAGCACGACCCAAGTCTGTTCTCTCACTGCCCCAGTCTGCAGTCTCACGTCCACAGTCTGCCCTCTCGCTGACCCTCTCTGTTCTCGTACTGTCCCATTCTGCTTTTTCATGGCCCTGTCTGCTCAATCATGGCCACCGTCTGCTCAATCATGGCCCCCGTCTGCTCAATCATGGCCCCCATCTGCTCTCTCATGGCCCCAGTCTGTTCTCTGACTGCCCTAGTCTGCTCTCTCACGACGCCTGTCTACTCTATCACAGCCCCTGTCTGCTCTCTCACTGACGCAATCTGCTCTCGAACTGACCCTGTCACTGTCACAGTCTGATCTATCATGCCGCAGTCTGGTCTGTCACGGCGCCAGCCTGCTCTCCCACGGCACAACCCCTGCCCTATCGCAGCCCGAGTCTTTTCTCTCACTGTACCAGTCTGGCCTCTCACTGCCTCCGTCTGCACTCACACGGCCACAGTGTTCTCTCTCACGGCCACAGTCTTTTGTCTCTCTGCCACAGTCTGCTCTATCATCCACCGTCTGCTCCATCACTTACACACTCTGTGGTCTCACTGCCCAAGTGTTCTCTCTCACTGCCCCGTCTGTTCACTCACAGCCTCCGTCTGCCCTACCTTTGCCCCTTGTTCTGCTCTCTCACGGCTCGAGTCTCCTCTGCCACATACACACTCTTTTCTGACGCAGCCCAAGTCTGTTCTCTTAGGCCTCAGTCAGTTCTCTGATGGACAGAGTCTGTTCTCCCACTGACGCAGTCTACTCATTCAACTGCCCCCGCCTGATCTTTAACTGCCCCTGCCTGATCTCACTGCCCCTGTCTGCTCTCTCACAGCCCAGGTATGCTCTTTCACTGCCCTAGTCTGCTCTTTCATGGCATCAGTCTGCACTCATGCTGCCACATTCTGCTCTCTCACTGCCTCTGTCTGCCTTTTCACTGCCCAGGCTGTTCTCTGACTGCCCTAGTCTGCTCTCTCACAATGCCAATCTGCTCTGTCATGGCCCCAGTCTGCTCTCTCACTGATGCAGACTGCTCTCTAACTTACCCTGTCTGTTCTCTCACGGTCCCAGCCTGGTCTGTCACGGTCCCAGCCTGGTCTGTCGCGGTCCCAGCCTGGTCTGTCGCGGTCCCAGCCTACACTCACACGGCAAGAGTCTGCTCTCGCATGGCCCCTGTCTGCTGTCTGACGGCATCCCCCCTGGCCTTTCACAGCCCAAGTCTGTTCTCTCACTGACCCCGTCTGCACTCAGATGGCCACAGTATTCTCTCTTTCTTTTTCAATTTTTTTATTAGTTTTCAAATCAATACAGATGAGTATATAGTATCAATGTTCATACATGTATTACAAAGAGATCTGAATATCACTTATGTCTTAGATATTCATACAATGAAATATAAAAAAATAACAAATTGTAGGTCCAACGATCTATTAGTTAATGAATAGTATAAAAGAAAGGAAAAAAAGGTTTATTATGTAAATAAAGAAAAGAAAAAGTAACACCAAATCAATAATAAAAGTTATTAATAATGTAAACTAAACTAAGCAAACAAAAAACTGGGCCAAAATTTCTCAAGAGAAACAGAGCAATATTATGTCATCAACTCTGTTCCTCTAAATTAAGAATTATTGAAGGGGGATCTACATGTGAAAATATTGAATAAATGGACTCCAAATGTCTTCAAATTTAAGTGAAGGATCAACAGTACCACTCCGAATTTTTTCCAAGTTTCAACATGACATAGTTTTGAGAGTAGGGGGTATTGGATCCTTCCATTTAAACAAAATAGATCGCTTGGCCATTAATGTAACAAAGGCAATCATATGGTTAGCGGAAGCAGATAAATGGCTGGACTCAATTCTTGGTAATCCAAAAATTGCAGTAATAGGGTGCGGTTGTAAATCAATCTTCAATCATTTGAAATAATGTTAAAATGTCGTTCCAGTATTTTACCAAAAGAGGACAGGACCAAAACATGTGTGTTAAAGAGGCCTCATTCAATTTACATCTATCTCATATAGGATTTATATGGTTATAAAAACGAGCTAGCTTATCTTTGGACATGTGGGTCCTGTGAACTACCTTAAACCGTATCAACGAGTATCTGGCACACATTGAAGATGTATTAACTAAATGAAGAATTTTCTCCCATGCCTCTGTAGGTATAGTTGTCTGGAGTTTGCTTTCCCATTCATTCTTAATTTTGTCCAGTGACTCTGGACGTATTTTCATAATTAAATCATAGGTTATTGTTATAAAGACCTTCTGGTAAGGATGAAGACCTAAAATTTTTTCTGTAGTATCAGTTTGGTAAGGTGTCAGAAAAGAGGGTATAGTGGCTTTTAATCTGTTAAAATGGATAAGACTATTAATTTTATTTCATGGAATGTGAATGGTTTAAACAATCCGTTTAAGCGCAAGAAAATTAAGTTTTTTCACAGATTAAATGCTCAGATTATTTTTGTCCAAGAGACTCACATCAAGAAGAAAGATAATCAACGGTTTTTTAGATTCTGGAGGGTTCAACAGTTTCATTCAAATTCACAAGCAAAGGTGAAAGGAGTCTCTAATTTTATAGACGACTCAATTTCGTTTGTCCATCAGGAGACAATATCAGATCCAAATGGCAGATTTTTATTAATTACTTGTCTGCTTCATAAGTTGCTATGTTTAATCTTTATGCACCCAATGTAGATAACCCTGAAGTTTTTAAACATTTGTTTCAATTTTTTCCTAATTTAAATGAATAAACTGTGATTATGGGTGGAGATTTTAACTGCTGTCTAAACCTTTCGATGGTTAGATCTATGTTAAAACCTGCACTTCCAAATAAATCCACTGTCTTTATTAATTCCTTTTGAGTTGAATCCGGAATTTTAGATGTTTGGAGATTTTTACACCCATATGATAAAGAATTTTCATTCTTTTTCTATGTTTATCGTAACTACTCGAGGATTGATTATTTTCTTATTGATGCTAGATTAGCTCTACTTACTACGGACTGTAAATACGATACAATTGCCATTTCTGATCATACACCATTGATTTTATCAATTAAATTACCAGATGTATCATGTGATGTCAGACAATGGCGATTTAACCCTTCTCTATTACAAGACTCAGATTTCGTCCAATTTATTAAAGAACAAATTTCATTTTTCTTTTTTACCTAACTTCACTGAAGAAATCTGCAGTGGGATAATACGGGATACTTTTAAAGCATATATCTGTGGTCAAATTACTTCCTATTCTGCCGGATTGAAAAAATGAACTAATAATGAAATATGTTTATTGGCTGACAAGACTAAAGAAATTTATAAAACATATTCTGATACTCGGAATCTGGAGCTTCTGAAAAAGTGAACAGAACCTCATTTACAACACAGTTTATTATTAACTCTTTCAATTGAAAATCTACTACTTAAAAACAAAAGTCACTTTTATATACATGGTGATAAATTCGGTAAATTATTGGTCAACCAATTAAAAGCTACTTTATCTAAACGTCAAATTAATAAAATTCATACACCAGATGTTACCTACACGATAGATCATTTTCAAATTAATAAATCCTTTCAAGAATTCTATTCTTCCTTATAGCAGTCAGAATCCCCTGAGGATCCTACATTAATGTGTGATTTTTTAAGAGATCTGAAGATTCCCCAACTATCGTTAAATGAATGGTCTATATTAGATGCTCCCATTTCGGAGGAAGAAATAAAGTAAGTTACATTTTCAATGAACTCGGGTAAAGCACTCTGTCATGACGGATTTACAGCTGAATTTTTCTAATCTTTTTCTGATATTCTTGTTCCCTGGTTAGCCAAGATTTTTAAAAATGCCCTATCAGTGGGCAACTTACCACAATCTTTTTATGAAGCAACTATTTCTTTAATTCTTAAAAAAAGGATAAAGATCCCACTGATTGTGTATCTTATAGACCTACTTCTTTATTAAATTTAGACTCAAAAACATTGGCCTTCAGACTGGAAAAAGCTCTCACACAAATTATCTCTGATGACCAGACAGGATTTATTCAGAATCATTTTTCACAGTATTCTCTCTCACGGCCCCAGTCTGCTCTATCACCCACAGTCTGCTCCATCACTTACACACTCTGTTCTCTCACTGCCCAAGTCTGCTCTCTCACTACCCCGTCTGTTCTCACACTGCCCCAGTCTACTCTCTCAAGGCCACAGTCTGCTGTCTCACAGCCGCAGTCTCCCCTTTCAGAGCCTGAGTCTCCACTGTCACATATACATTGTTCTCACATGGCCCAAGTTTGTTCTCTCTTGGCCTCAGGTAGTTCTCTGATGGACAGTCTGTTCTCCCACTGACGCAGTCTGCTTATTCAACTGCCTGAGACTGCTCTCAAGCTGCTCAAGTCTGCTCTCTCACAGCCCCCAGTCTGCTCTCTCACAGTCCAGGTCTAGTCTTTGACTGCCCTAGTCCGATCTCTCATGGCCCCAGTCTGTTCCCTTACTGCCCTAGTCTGCACTCTCACGACGCTAGTCTGATATATCATGGCCCCAGTCTGCTCTCTCATTGAACCTGTCTGTCCCTTACTGTCCCAGTCTTCTCTGTCACGGCCCCAGTCTGCACACACTGCCCCAGTCTGCTCTCTCACTGACCCTGTCTATTCTCGCACTGTCCCTGTCTACTCTCTCACAGCGTCGTCCTGGCCTATCACGGCCCGACTCTGTTCCTTCACTGCCCCAGTCTGCTCTCTCGCTGTCCCCGTCTGCTCTCTCACAGCCCAGGTCTGTTCTTTGACTGCCGTAGTCTGCTCTCTCACTGCCCCAGCCTGCCTTCTCACTGCATTAGTCTGCTCTCTCATGATGCCAGTATGCTCTGTCGCGGCCACTGTCTGGTCTCTCACTAACGTGGTCTGCTACCTAACTGATCATATCTGTTTTCTCACTGCCCCATTCTGCTCTGACATGCCCGCGTCTGCTCTTTGATGGCCCCAGTCTGCCGTCTCACTGCCCCAGTCTGCCGTCTCACTGCCACAGTCTCTTCTATCACGGACCAAGTCTGCTCCATCACTTAGGCACTCTGCTGGCTCACTGCCCTGTCTGTTCTCTCACAGCCCCTCTCTGTCCTACCACTGACCCTTGCCTGCTCTCTCACGGCCACAGTCTGCTCTCTCTCTGACCCTGTCTGTACTGTCATACTCCCGTCTGCACTCCCACTGACCCAGTCTGCTCTCACAGGGCCACAGTCTGCTCTCTAACGGCATCCCCCTGGCCTATCACTGCCCGAGTCTATCCTCTCACTGCCCCCGTCTGCCCTCACATGGCCACAGTATTCACTATCACAGCCAAAGTCAGCTCACTCACAGCCACATTCTGCTCCCTCACGGCCACAGTCTTCTATCACACGGCGTCAGTTTGCTCTATCACCCACCATCTGCTCCTTCACTGACACACTCTGTTCTCTCACTGCACGAGTCTGCTCGCTCACTGCCCCGTCTGTTCTCTCACAGCCGCTGTCTGCCCTACCACTGACCCTTGCCTGCTCTCTCACCGACCCCGTCTGCTCTCTCACTGTCCGCATCTGCTCTCTCACTTCCCATGTCTGCTATCTCACTGCCCCCGCCTGCTATCTCACAGCCCAGGTTTGTTCTTTGACTGCCGTAGTCTGCTCCCTCATTGTCCTAGTCTGCTTTCTCACTGTACCAGTCTCTGTGACTGCCCTTTCTCACATCACCCGTCTCCTCTTTCACTGCCGCGTCTGTACTCTGACTGCCCCACTCTGTTCTCTCAAGGTCCCAGTCTGCTCTCTCACGGCCACAGTCTGCACTCTCTCTGACCCTGTCTGCTCTGTCATACTCCAGTCTGCTCTCACAGGGCCCCAGTCTGCTCTCTCGCGGTCCCAGTCTGCTCTCTCACAGCTCCGAGTCTCCTCTGTCATATACACACTCTGTTCTCACACAGCCCAACTCTGTTCTCTCACGGCCTCAGTCAGTTCTCTGATGGCCAGAGTCTCCCACTGACGCAGTCTGCTCATTGAACTGCCCAAGTCTGCTCTCTCGCTACCCCTGTCTGCTCTCTCGCTGCCCCCGTCTGATCTCTCACAGCCCAGGTCTGCTCTTTGACTGCCCGAGTTTGCTCTCTCATGGCTCCAGTCCACCTTTTCACTGCACCAGTCCGTTTTCTGACTGCCCTAGTCAGCTCTCTGATCTATTACGGCCACAGCCTGCTCTCTCACTGACCCTGTCTGTTTTCTTACTGTCCCAGTCTGATCTCTCACAGCTCCAGTCTGATCTCTCACCCTGCCACAGTCTGTATTCTCAAGGACACGGTCTACTCTTTCACGGCCCCATGTCATGATTGAATTCTGGCCCTCAATTTGGCTTCTCTAATGCACATGGATTGCGTGCTGGACTGATTGTATAATGACAGTCACCTGAGCCCCATCAGGGGCCGAGCATAAGTACCTGGGTTTCTCTGGGACTAGTTGCCAGAGTGTTGGTTTACTTTTGGCTCCTAGTTGCTCAGAGTGGCTTACTCTAGAGCAGGCCTGTGTTCTCTATTCCTTTGTAAAGATCCAGTTCGTGTTGGGATTCCTCTTCTGATCTCTGAGGCAAGATTCCTCCCAGTTACTGCCTGTGTTTGTCCTGAGGAAGTATCCTGACTCCAGTCTTGTATCGGTGTGCTGCATTTGGGTTCTCT
>JARFYF010065872.1:0-12921 GCA_030265395.1 Rhina ancylostomus | reverse complement strand
CTTGTTGTCCAGCACATGGATTCCATGCTGGACTGATTGCATAACAATACACACCTGAGCCCCATCAGGGGCCGAGCTTAAGTACCTGTGTTTCTCTGGCACTAGTTGCCAGAGTATTGTTCTACCTTTAGGTATACTTTGGTTCCATTTGCTTAGAGTGGTGTACTCTAGAGCACTGCTGTGTTCTCTATTCCTTTGTGAAGATTCAGTTCGTGTTGGGATTCCTTTTCTGATCTCTGAGGCAAGATTCCTTCCAGTTACTGCCTGAGTTTGTCCTGAGGAAGTATCCTCATTCCAGTCTTGTATCGGTGTGCCGCATTTGGGTTCTCTATGAGTTTGCTCCAGATCAACATTGTGACAGTTACACATGGGACAAGTCATTTCCTCGGCTCTTTCAGGCATATGGATGGACAGCATCTGGTGCTTCCTGCCAGATTTTGAATTATTGAACAAGATCAACGGTTTAGTCTACGTTTGGTGCTAAGGGTTCGTTTGGTCACGGATCTCAATCATCAGCCTGCACACACGTGTATTTGAAAACCGTGTTTTGAGAATCAGATCTATTATCACTGACATGTGTCGTGAAAATTGTCGCTTTGTTTCAGCAGTACAGTGAAATACAAATTAATTACTTTCATTTGCAAAATCTAATAAATTATTCAAAATATGAATAACGAGGAACGTTCATAGGTTCATGGACCGTTCAGAAATCTGCTGACGGAGGGGAAGAAGCTCTTCATGAATCGCTGAGTGTGGGTGTTCAGGCTGCGGCACCTTGTCCGGAAATAAATTGTCGCAGGTGGAGAGGGTCCTTAATGATGGATGCCGGCTGCTTGAGGCTCCACCTCTCAGTTTAATATGAAGTAGCAGTGTTGTGGCTTTGCTCATGGCAAGTGTTTGGAGAAAAGCTGCGTCAATGTGAATGTCTTGTCCCTACAAAGAAGGGAGTGGCAAATATGCGCGGGTTGGCTTCAGTAGCAGAAAACATTGATAACTACTGACTTCACCTTTCTGATTGGCGACATCAATTTTGCCATCGGCAGCCACCCTGTGGTCATTTGATTTAGACATTTGTAATTTTGTTTTGTTGCTGCGAATTCACTCGGGACTGCGGACTGTGGCTCCAGCCGCGTGTCAACGGAGAGAGCTGCTGGTCTCAGCGGCAGAAGTCTACTTCTTGACCACGAAGATGGTGACTTTAATGTCAGGTTTCTGGGATGTGTCTGTCAACGGTGGCGATGCCAGTTGCGAGTAGGTAGAATTTTCATGTGAACGTGGTTCTTCTTGTGGAGAATCCTTCGGACAGAAATGTGATATTTCCAGTAGCGTGTTTCCTGACTACTGGCTCCATAAATGTCAGCGTGCTTCAGCACTCCTGTCAACGGCGTTCCACATTTACTCTCTGTTGCTGCGGATGGCCGTAGCTACATACAGATGTGCTGCCAGTGCAGATCTCTGGTATAAAATAGCCTAGATTCTGATAGGCCTGGAGTGTAGATGTTTTGTTACCCGACTACTGCCACTCTGTGATCGAATATTAAGTTGAATAAATCCCCAGACAATCAGAGTTGTTCAGAGAGGCAAACCAGGAATTTGTTGTGGCATTGGCAAAGGTCATTATCTCCACTTTAGACGTTTCAGACGACAGGAGAAAACACAATGATTTTCCTTTGTTGAAAAGGGACAATGGGGAAAACCATGAAATTGCAGGCCGGCAGCCTTACCTCAGAGGCAGGGAGTGTACTGCAGAAGGTTCTTCGGGATAGGGTCTGCAAACATCTGCGAAGTTACAGTCTTATTGGGGACAGACAACATAGCTTTCTGCAGGGGAGCTCATGTATTACAGGGGTGCATGGGTGTGTTTGAGAGGGTGGAGAGAATGATCGGTGAGGGTAGGGCAGTGGGTGATGTAATATATGGATTTCAGTGAAGTATTCGTCAAGGTCCCACTTTTAAGCAGATCCAAAAGCTGTTGGCACCTTGGGTCCACAGTGACTTGGCAGGTTGCATTTGATATTGTTTGTCCATAGAAGACCGAGTGTCGTGGCGGAGAGGTTTTTCACTGATGGGAGGTCTGTGACTTATGTCGTTCGGAAAGGATCATCGTTGGGGAGTCCGCTGTATCAGTGCAACGTTTGTGTACTTAAATATCGGCTGTCTGATCCGTCCGCTTGCAGACGACACAAAACCGAAGCGTTGTGTTGAATGAGAAAGGGGGACAAAGGATTCCGTTTAACCTATCCCACTGGGGAATGTGGTCATATGAAGTGGCAGATGGAGTTCAATCCAGAGAAGTGTGATATGTTGCACTTTGGGAGGTCAAAAGCAAATGCTTTGTCTCGAGTGGTTTCGGGGAGATGCTGAGCTGTGGTAAGGGAAGATAAGGAAAGACATCCACACACCTCTGCACTCCTGATCGTTTTGAAATCGCATTTCACATTGTGGCATGTTCCTCCAGCAGGAGACTGGAAAACAGGGTCCGTCTTCCAGTCGCTGCTGACTAGACAGGTTGTAGGTGCGCCCAGCTGCAGCTCCTAACTGACCGCGTTGACGGAGGCAACTGCAGTTGGACTCACTCAGGATCATCCGCGATGCTGAGAGCATCATAGTCAGGAGCTTTCTCGAGGGGTTCACAACTAATGAGCAGACAGCAAGTGGCAGTATGACCATCAGGAAAGGTAGAACGGGTTGGCAGAACATGTAGGATACAGTTGTGGTCACTCCGCACTTTGTGGATTCTGTCGTGGCGATGGCCTTACAGAGATGAGCAGCAGAAACTTAGTCTGCAGGACATAGGCTGGTTCTCATGGACAACGCTGGAAGGTGAAGTCGAGGATGGCTGTAGTGAAAGGAGACTCGAGATTTCAACAAGGTCCCCTTACCACCCTCTGTCTCCTTCCACCCGAATGGCCAGCTGACCTTGATATCCATGTGATCTAATCTTCCAGACCAGGCAACCATACGGGCTCTTGTCAAAGGCCAGGCTTATATCCATGAAGACGATGTCTACCTCTCTGCTGTCGTCAATATTCTCCGATACCTCTTCAAAATGCTCAGTCAGATTTATGAGATGCAAGTTACCCCGCACAAATCCATGCTGACTGTCCATCACCAGTCTTTTTCCAAATGCTGGTCAATCCTGTCTTTCAGAATCCTTTCCAATAACTTTACCACACTGATGTCAGACTCATGGGCCTGTCGTTTCCTCTCATGTACTTCCAACCCCTCTTTAATAACAGCACATCCTCCAGTAATCTGGTGCCTCATTCGTGACTGAACACAACGGAAATATTTCTGCCAGGACCACTGGAATTACTGTCCAGGTTTCCACAATTTCGTAGTTTACACTTGATCAGGGCTCGGGGATTTATCTACCTTAATGTGCCTTCAGACTGCCAGTCGCTCCTCTGTTATAATGTGGACACGTTGCTTTGCATCACTCTTCATTTCCTCTAATTCTTTCGCTCCCGACCTCATATTCCATAGCTGCGCACTCACTATATGTTCATTACCCTGCTGAAAGAATCGCCCAATCCACCTTTGCAAAGCAGGAATTCAATTTGTCTGTCCGTCCGAACTTTTCGACAGCAGTTTTAAACTGAAGGAGTTATGTTTACTGTCGCCAAGCGCTCTCCCACTAATAACTCAGTCACTTGCCCAGTTTCATTTCACAGCAGGTTGTCGACTTTTGCCTGCACCTCATATGTTGTTTGATCAAACTTTCCTGAAACGTTTAATAACGTTGACGTCATCCAATCTGTTTGTACTGTGGCAGTCGCAGTCAATGTGAGGGAAGTTTCAACCAGCTGCTATTATAATCCTGCATTGCTTACTGCTATCTGGGATCATCCATCACATTTGTTCTGCTAATTACCACCAACTGCTGGGGACACAAACATTCAATATCATCAAAGTGATCATCCGATTCTGATGACCCAGATGCACCCACACAGACTCACTGGGCTATCCCGCAAGAATATCCTCTCGAAGTGCAGATGTAATGTTAATCGTCATTGGAAAATCAACTTCTCTTCTTCTCATACTGTTGCGGTTTACCGAAATTTAAAAATGACCAGGAGAAGCAGAAGTTTCCTCAAGAAGTTAAACTTTTATTTGCAAACAAAAGCTGTGACAGCCAGACAAGCAGACACCAGTTACTGCTCTCTCTATGACTGCCCCGAGCTCAGCTCAGGGGCCTTTTTTATACCTTTTTCTTGGCTCAATTGCACTTTCACAATTCATCATGTTCGCTCTTATCTTCACAATTCCATCCTTCAACCATTTGCTCATCTTTCAACCATTTGCTCAACCTTGCCATAGGTGTTTTCCTGACTTAATTAGGGTGTCCCAATTATTTATGAGCATTAGGGAGCTAAACTACAATGTTATCATCTTATAGACAATACTACGCTTATTAGTTGCAAGGCTATCAGTAATAAAACATCAAAAAATTTCACTATTGGTTGTGTGTCCTGAGACATACTGGCACCAACATTTTTCTTTTATCTGAACTTTCAGCTCCAGAACTGCTATAAAACAGCCATAAAATCATTAGTCGCATTGACCTTAACAACCATTAGCTGCACAATAAATCAACAGTGTCTTCCTGTGAATGTGCTGCCCTTCTGCTGCATGATCTACAAGTTCCCGCACTTGGCCTAGAGACAAAAGGTCAGCAGCCATCTTCATAACACCGGCAACCATCTTAAACACAGAGCAGACTATGAATAAAAAAGTATACAGTCACTATATTCTGATTTCTATATTTTCCCCTTTGAGACCTAATAATCTCACATTGAGAGGGAATTCAAAGGGCACGAGACTCAAAGACGAAGCCAATCATCCAAAAACGGGTACTTTTTGTGCAGAAGTGCCATGAATTTACTCTACATGTTCTAAGCCAGAGTGCCAAAAACCCATCCCTCAGTAAAAGGAGACGGAAAAAAGACCCCGAGGCCCTCATAATCTATTCCCAACATAAGCAATAGTTGTTATCCTCATTTGGCATATCCCTCTTAGTCAGATCATAGAAGTACGTTGTTGCAACTTCCTTCTCCGGCGGCTTCGACCCAGCCCTTGCCAGAAGCATCGGAAACAGTTTCACTGTGGCACACACTAGAAGGGACTTAAAAGGTGGGGAAAAAAGCATAAAAATTAGTACAGACATAAGCAATACTTTACCCACAACTATTGCAATTTTGGTTAACCAGGCTCCCTCTTTGCACAATGGTCTAGCCCATGTACTTCTGAAATGAGGGTGGTTAGTAAAGGGGTGGGTGCTACCAACAATCCGTCATCCGTGCTCCAAAGGCCTTCCTGGTTCCGCTTCGCTCCTCTTTGTCTCTACATTGTTTGTTCTGCGAGAGTTGCCTTCCCTTGTATTTCAATTCTGTCCTCCATCATGGGTTCTGGGTCCAGGCTTACCTGAGGTGCAATAACATCCGAACAGCATCCAGAGGCTTTCCTGGCTGCTTCATCCGCAGCCTGAGTTCCCTTTGTCACCATGTCATTTCCCTTCTTATGTGCCTGGCACTTTATAATAGCCAACGTTCTTGGTTTCATCATTGCTGTTATTAAATCTAAAATCTGCTGACAATGCTGTATCAGTTCCCCATTTCTTTTCATAAAACCTCTTTGATTCTTCCTGCTCCAAACAAATGACATACTCCATAACCATATGCTCTATCTGTATAGATATCAATTTTCTTACCCTCCATCATCTCGCATAATGCTATCAAAGCCTTAATCTCTCCTTACTGGGCTGACCAGTGTTGCAGAAAAGCTTCCAGCCTAACTGCTTTAAACTGAAACTGATCCTGTTGCACCACTGAAAACTCTGGTAGACTGGTTTCTATCGTGGTCGCTGTAGCAGGAGCCACTCACAAACAAAATATTTTTTATCTTCGTCATTCAACGGTTCTGTTGTAAATCTGCTCTTAATTTGGCAAATATCGTCGTTTCCCTCACACACCCATGGGACTCTCCTTCATAACCCAGTGGAACATATTCAGCTATGTTACTCGTGATACACATTTGTATAGTTATAACTGGAAATGTCAATAACATCCGAAACGCCACTACCCTAGCTGGCATCAGTATGAACTTTCCCCTTTCCAATAATTCTGCTACTTTATGATGCGTATACAAGATTACAGGATAGCCCATGGTCACAGATGATGCTTTCTCATAAGCATAGTGCAATGCTGCCAGTCCCTGATATCAAGGCGGATATCCCTGAGCCACCTCATCCAGTCTCGCACTGTAGTATGCTATTGGCTGTTTTGTTCTCCCGATTCCTGTGTCAGTACTGCTGCATCATAACCTTTCTGTCTGTTCGACACATAAAGGTGAAAGACCCTTTCATAATCAGGCAAGGCGAGCACTGGGGCTGACTGCAATACCTGCTTAAGAGTGTTAAAAGCTATTTCTGCCTCCTCATTACACTGCAAAACACCTTTCACGTCTGTATGTCCAGCTTCCTTCATCATTTTCCTCAATGGTGTCACAATTTCAGCATATTCTCAAATCCAGTCTGAACTATATCCTGCCATTCCCAAAAATGTCATCATCTGTCCTGCGGTGTGAGGTCTGGGAGCTTTGGTTATTGCTGCAATTTGATCTGGTGCTATCGACTTTACTCCCTTGGATATTAATCTACCCAGATATACTACCTGTCGTTTACAAAACTGCAGCTTCTTTCGGGATACTTTTGGACCTCCACATGCCAATCATTCCAACAAGGGCAGAGTATCCCGCTCGCACTGTTCCTCTATTTTGGAACAAACCAACAAATCATCCACATACTGTATCAGTGTGCTTTCCAATGGTATACCCTGTCGGTCTGCCCTCAATACCTGGTTAAAAATGTGTGGTGAATACTTAAATCCCTGCGGCATCCTAGCATAAGTGAACTGGCTACCTCTGTAAGTAAAAGCAAACACTGACACTGCCTTGCCAAAGGAAGGCTGAAAACATACCAACACAAATCAACCACTGAAAAACAAACTGCCTCCGGTGGAACATTAATCAGCAACGTATGCGGGTTTCGGACTACAGCTGGCCAATCTTCCACTACTCGGAAATCACTTCTCGGAAATCATGCACCAGTCTCCACTTGGACTTATCTGCTTTTAAGGCAGGTAACAGTGGAGTATTACAAGGGCTACTCGTCTTCTCAAGCACTCCTACGTCAAGCAATCCCTGTATTTTTAGCGCTATTCCTTCTTCTGCTTCTGGTCTCAAGGAATATTGTGGCCTTTCAGGTGGAATCGCTCCCTGTTTTAGTGTTATTTCTACTGGGCTCGCTGATCTTACTCTTCCTACATCTGTGTCATGTTCTGACCATAAAATGGCTGGCAGTGCCTCCAGCCTTTTATCCTTCTGCTGGCCCTCTTCTTCCACTAACAATGTCATATCTCGCTGAGGGGTTACTTCGATCTCCTTGGGGTTTCCTACAATCTCTATATCTACCACTACTCTGACATAATTATTGTCACTGGACTTCCAACCCCTCAGTGTAAATCGTGTTAACTGTGCTTTTCTCGAGAACGCTACAGTTTTAACAAATTTACCTAACATGGGAAGGTAGGAGGCGTATTGTGGTTGGACACAAGTGGGCGTGGATCCAGTATCTATCATCATTGGTGTTATTTGCCCTTCTTAAATAATCTGATAAATAGGTTGCTCTTTTGCCTCCCGTGTTATCATTAGGTACTGTCCCTTCCCACCCAGGTTCTCTGGGTACCCCTAGCTCTTTCCATAGGGATTAACAGGTCCAGTCGGACCCGCTGGGGCTGGTCCTTTACTGAACTGTTGCACTCTACACATTGATTCCTGCTGAAATATAGCAGGCCGAGGTCTGTAAGGACAGTTTCTCTTAATGTGCCCTGGCTGATTACATCCCCAACACAATCCCCCTGTCTATCTTTCTATCTGTCTGTTCACTGGCCCTTTTTGCCAATTACCTCTCCAACCTCTTCCTGGGAAGTTCCAGTCCTGTCTGGACTGTTATCGAAATTTATTTTGCTCCTGATAAGGCATTTGCGGTAACGCTCCCCCAAAGACTTTCATTACAGGCATGGAGCTTTCTGGCCCTTGTCGTGTAGTATAGCAGGTTCCACTAACAGCTGGCGCTTCTTTCATTTCGGCAGGCACATTCAGATCAGTTATAACTGGCAAAATCATTTTGCCTTTTTCTTTTTCTTTCTTTTTAAGCTCCTCAAGCTGCATCTGTGTCAGCTTTCTCTGCACCTCCTCCTGCTGCTCGATCAGCTTTTGTCTGTCTTATTTTCAATATTTCTCGACTGCATGGGCTACGTGGTCCCTAAATTCTTGATAGGACATCAGCCCTATCAGCCCTACCACCTCATCAAGTCTGGACTTAACTTGGGGTGGGAGGAATTGCGTCTGTAATAGCAGTCCGAAACAACGTGGTCATCAACTGGTTGCCCTCCACCTCTTGCTCTGTTTCCATTCTTCACTTTTCCAACTGATTTTCTAGGTACGCTGCCGGGTTTTCTCTGTCTTCCTGTGGATCCCCTTTTAAATTTTTGGGGTCTACTTCAGTTGGATAGCAGTCGTTGAGGGCCCTCCATACACTCTGCCTTACTCGGTCAAAACCGCTTCCATCAACTTCTGGCCAGCTGAAATCATTAGTTCTCTTAGTTTTGAGGTTCCCACTATCTTCACCAGCAGTGACTTTAAGTCACCCATTGCCAATAAAGGTCCTGTGGTCTCGTCCTCAAATGCTCGAATCCATTTTCTTGCTCCTTCGTGTATACTAGGTAATACATTCATCAGCCCTTCCAGGTCCTGGGTCCCCCAAGGAATGTACTCTCTCTGCCTTGCTCCTTTCACTAACAGTAGACGCATTCCCCTTTCCCCTTTCCGAGCACTGGCTCACTGGTTCACTGTTTGGTTCCTCATCAGCCTCTGACCCTGATTTTATTTCTATTTCTTGCCACACCGATTCTGCTGGGGTTTCTTTTCTCCTTCGACCTTCTGCTTTTTCCCGTTCTTTCTTTTGTTATCTCCATACCCGGAGTAGCTCAGCATACTTTTTATATGTTCGGAATTCCTCAAGCTCCTTCTGTTCTCTGTCTTCACACAATCTTCTACTCTCTTCCTGCAATTCTAACCGTTGCTTTTTCATTTCCTCCTTTGCTGCTTGCAACATTTCCTTTTCTTCCTCCGTTCTCTATCGGAATTCACTAATCTGATGCTCATTGTCAAAGAATTCTACCTCCCCTTCTACCCCCAATATTCCTTTCACTATTGGGCAATGTTTTGGATTCCCTTGAGCTGGATAGGGAAGAGTTCTTTCCACCTCTTTTAAGTTTGGATAGAAAGTCGACGTTTCCTTCTATCCCGTTTTGGTGAGCTGTTCCTATGGTTTATCTTTTAATTTTGTTTTGATGTCTTCCTCCAATTCATTACACAGACTTAAGCCAAAGGGTCCTTCTTTTGGCCAATTTGTAACAAGATCTTTGGTTCTTTTTTTTCCATTTTTCCGAAATTTTGGGGATATCACTTTTAGATACTGGAAACTTTTTGACTAATATTTTAACTGCTGTTCCTTTTCCTGTTATGTTCTTTTACACGGTATTTCTCAGAATCTCATAACTCACTTGTTAATGCTATTGTTTCTTATGCTACTTCAACAACTAACTCTATAATTTTTACTGCCCAATTTGCCGGCTTTCTTACTTTCTCATCTTATCCAATATATTAAAATATTCTTACCTCATTTGTTCTGACCGTGGAGACCCCTCTTTAGGGCAGAATCCTCAGAACTTTCCTTCACACCTCGTTCGTTCAGACCTCGTCTCCTGCGAGGCGGTATCCACAGGGACTTACCAACAACACGTGGAATTTTTACTTTAATCAATTTCTATCGTCTTATCTCTACTCACCCCACTGCGCAGTTTTTTTGATCAATTCGAGTTTCCTTTAATTAAAATTTATGACAGATTTTTTTTTGGATCCGAGACACCATTGGACAATCGTTGAACACTTCTGTGTCGGGAGACCTCCCACACCCAGCAGAACTTTGGTACGAATTGACAGCGAAAACATTTATCTTTTTTCTGGGTCGTCCCCTTTACTCTGCTGGTCTCGTGGTCATCCCCAAGGGACTAGGAAGCGTCCTTGATTTGTCGTTATTTTCTTCTTGGTCTCTTTCCGATCCTGTTTGTGACGCCAGATTTGTTGTGGTTTAGTGAAATTTATAAATCACCAGGAGACACAGATGAGTCTCCAAGAAGTTAAATTTTTATTTGCAAGCAAAAGCTGTGACAGTCAGACAGACAGCCACCAGTCACCCTCTGTTTACTGCTCTCTCTGACTGCCCACGAGCACAGCTCGGAGGCCTTTGTTATACTTTTTTCATAGCTCAATTACACTTTCACAATTCATCATGTTCTCTCTTATCTTCACAATTCCATCCGTCAACCATTTGTTCATCCTTCAAACATTTGTCTCCTGTCACAGGAATCTTTCCTATCATTCACAGGCTGTCCCAATTATTTTTGGGCATTGGGGTATTATGCTACATCACCTATCAGCTAATTAGTACTACGCTTATTAGTTACAAGTCTATCAGTAATAAAACATCAAAATGTGACACTATTGCTTACTTGTTCTGAGACATCCTGGCACCAAAATTTCTCTTTTATCAAGACTTTCAGCGACAGAACGACTATAAAAGTCATAAAATCATTAGTCGCATTGACCTTAACAGCCATTAGCTGCACAATAAATCAACAGTGTCTTCCCAGGAATATGCTGACCGTCTTCTGCATGTTCCCGCTCTGAGAGTTTTCCGCACTCGGGCTAGAGACAGAAGACGCCCAGCGGCCATCTGAAGAAGACCATGATCCATCTTAAGGACACAGTCAACCATCTTAAACACAGAGTAGACTATGAATAAACAAGTGTACAGTCTCTAGTTTCCATATTCTATACTATCCACGTACCTGTCTGAATATCTTTGAAATTTGAACTTGCACTCTCCACTTCCTCTGGCAGCCCATTCCATGTGGATTCCACCATCTGTGTAAACACCTTGTCCATCAAAACCTATTTCAATATTCCCCTCATTGTCAATCTATGCTCCTCAAGAAAAAAGAGAGAAATAATTCAATTTATCTGTGCCCCGCATGATTTTATAAACCTCTATAAAGTCACACCTCACCTTCCGTTGCTCCAGGCGAAAATGCCCCAGAATATCCAGTCTCGCCCTGTAAGTGAGGCTGTCCAGTTTCGGCAACAGCCTTGTGAATATTTTCTGCATCCCCTGCAGGTTAACGACATCTTCCCTGCAACGAGTTGACCAGACTCGCACACAGTTCTCCACGTGTGACCGCACCACCGTCCTGTGCAGGTCTTTGATGATGTTGCAACTCTTGTAATCAGCGTCCTGACTGATGCAAACAAGCGGGCCAAGCCTTGTGACCACCGATCGGTCTATTTGTGTCGTCAAATTGCAGAAAATATGTTCTTATACTCCGAGGTCTCTCGCTTCTGCAACTCTGTACAGGGCCGTCTCATTTACTGAGTATGTCTTAGCCTGGTTTAATATCCCAAAATGCGAGACTTTGCACTTGTTCCGTTTCATTTCCACCTTCCATTCCTTGGCTCACAATCCCAGTTGATCAAAGTCCTGTGATAATCTTCTTCATGATACCACCAACGTTGGTGTCTCCCGCAGAGGTAATAACAATGCCAACTAATTTTTAGTCTCTATCCCTTATATAAATGTGACAAGCAAGGGACACAGCACAGATCCATGCGGAACGCCACTGGTCACAGACTTCCAATAGAAAAATACAACACTCCACTCCGAACACAGAATCCGAGCACCATGCCAAATTGGCATCTAATTGACACCTTCTAACTGAGTTCCATGTGATCCAACCTCCCTAAACAGCCTTCCAGGCGGGACCTTTTCAATGCCTTGATAAAGTCGATATTCCTACAAATGTCCATCGCCCCGGCCTCGTCGATATTCGTAGCCATCTCTTCACACTTCAATCAAATTCGTGAGGCAGTTTTCTCCGCCCAAAGTCTTGCTGACTATCCCTATTGGGACCTTGCATTCCCAAATGCAGGTGGATCATGTCTTTCGGAATACCTTCAATTAACCCTCACCCATCATAAATCCCTTCACCGGCCTGCAGTTCGCTGGCTTTTTTTTGAAGCCCTTCTGAAGTTAAGGCGCAATAATGGTCTTCCGGTAGCTTTCATGTGGTTAACGATGTTACAAAAGTCACTGCCAGTGCACTAACCATGTCTCCCAGCATTTCTACAATATCAAAGGCGACACATGGTCAGGCCCAGGGAAATAACCACCATTATGTACTTTAAAGATACCAGTTCCTTCTCTTTTGTCATGTGTATCTCTCAGGATTCCCCTTGACCTTTTCAGCCAAACCAATGCAATCTCCTTTTTGCCCTCTCGCCTTCTCCCACATTCCTTATACCCCTCAAGGTATTTGCTTCATCCCAGCTGACGAGACGTCAATCATTTTCCTGGCATTCTCAATTCTCCGAATCAACCAGCGAACCAGTGGCCAACCATACCCTTCACTCGAACAGGAATTGTGAGCTTCATTTCTTTGAGTGGTAACGCTTTGATGCCGACAGGAAAGCCTTTCTCATTCTCTTCCCAATTGTAACTCGTTTATTCTTCACTGCTAATATAAAGAGCTCAGTCGTGAGGACTGTAAACCCAGTCGGATTGAACTGGGCAGAAATATCCCAAAGTGGGCGTCACTAAGGATGTGTAAGATCAAAGAACGGGGCCGAAACAGAAGTCAGTCGCATATTGGCGAAAAGAAAAATAGCATAATATTTATTAATTGATCCGTATCTCTTTCAATCTCTCTCTCTCTCTCACTCTCTCTCTCTCTCTCTCTCTCTCTC
>JARFYF010065864.1:0-12932 GCA_030265395.1 Rhina ancylostomus | reverse complement strand
GTGTGTGTGTGTGTGTGTGTGTGTGTGTGTGTGTGTGTGTGTGTGTGTGTGTGTGTGTGTGTGTGTGTGTGCATGTTTGCGACAGCGCGCACATCTTTAGTGGGATGGAAATCAAATCAAATTTGGCGAAAACGCAATAGGATAGAACATAGAACAAAGAACACTACAGCACAACACAGGCTTTAGGCCCACTACATTGTATCGACATTTTATTCTGCTCTGAGATCTATCTAACCCTTCCCTCCCACATTGCCCCCTATTTTTCTATCATTCATGTATCAATCTCAAACTCTTAAATGTACCAAATATATCTGCCCCCACAAACTCTGCAGGCAGTGCGTTCCACGCACCCACCACTCTCTGTGTACAAAACTTAACCCTGACATCCCCCTTATAGCTTGCTACAATCACCTTAAAATTTTGTCCCCTCGTGTTCGCCATTGTCGCCCAGGAAAATATTCTCTGACTGTCAATAGGATCTATGCCTCATCAACTTGTGCTCCTCTATCAAGTCACCTCTCATACTCCCTGTCCAGAAGGAAAATCCCTAGCTAGTTTAACCTATCCTCAAAAGACTCCAATTGCTGGCAGCGGGGACCAGAGTTAAGCTGGGCACGGATATCGGCGTTCTGCATCTATTGCCAGAACTCAGTGGCCAGGAGATAGCTGAAGAATTGAAAGAAGCATGTGTGCAATCCTATTAGGGAAACTGCAGGACAGACTGAAAGGGTCTGCTGACATCGCTCGAAACAGCGCACATCCGACGAAAACTGTGTACAATTATGTATTCATCATCAGAATGGGCATTCGTCAGAACAACTCGATGAAGACTATAAATGTAGCTGATAATTGTTGTTTGATCAGTCTGCTATGATCACGGCGTCAGGTATTGCTACGGTAATCCAGAGGACGTTAATATATTTTATGATATTCACCACGGCTCTGATGCAATGTGTTTGTTCAAGCGACTGCAATGTCGAGCTGTGGTCACCGATATGACCGTGTCACTGGAGACTGAACCTCTGTGCAAATCAAAACCATTGGAGTACATCAGCTCAGAGTGTCCGCAGGAGCTGTGGATACCGGTGCACATATTCCCAGTTAAATGGGATATCCAGGATTCTGGTGAATACGAGACACTTACTTTCCTGTCATTCAAACCGTTAGAGTTCCCGGTAAGCCGCTGCCTCAGCTTCCGTTAGTGGAGATTGATATTTAATTCTAATGCGCTGAACTGTTTCTGTCACTACTTCTTTCCACAGCCATCTTTCTCGTCCGAGCATTTCAACTGGGGTCTATGCGCCTTTTGTCTTGGAATGGCTGCACTGTATTTGCAATGAATCTGCTCGCGTCTTGATGCTGAATACCATAAATATTAAGGGAGCGTGTCCCGGGACTTGAGTAGGAACCGGTTAAGGTAGCTGTTAACATATAAACAACATTGAAGTGTTTCGTATGCAAGCTGTGATTTCTTTTTCAGAAATCTGCGTTCCGTTGTCTTACATTGAAAATGAGATAGTCGATTGAGGAGTCAATGAAACAATCCCTGCACTCTAATGTGGGGAGATTGAATAACTACTGCAATCTCTTTTCAACCAATTTATCAAATGAGTTGAATAGAGATCACCATTGTGAAATTATGTCTCCATTATCTCTTCATGTGGCACCGCTAACGACGTGAGCTGCTGGCCCTTTAAATACACTCCTCTGCCCTCGCTGTGGTGGGCTCAGCATTGACTGAGTCTGTACTCTATCTGTTGGAATCAGCCGTTCTCTGCTTATTCTGCCGCTGACAGGAAGCGGCGAGAATTTCGTATTTCTTTTATGGAACAGTCCCGTGACAGAGCAACCGATTTAGTCAATTGACTCCCCGCGAGATACGACCGGCGCCGGAAAAGATGATCCCTCCCGTATTACCTCTGCGGACTCAGTTACCTGGCTGGCGTTCTACTGCATTTGAACCTTCCAGTCCTTAGTATTGAATCCTTACCCACAAATGATCCACTGATTTAACTCGATCAGCCCGTTCTCGATTCAGGGTGACACCGCGTCTTCTGTCAGCACTTTTCATGGTCCAGGAAACAATTTCAACCACTGGAAGCAGCAACAAAGTGGAAATATCATCTGAACACATCCGACTGTTGGCTTCGTGTCTGAACTCCAATTTGTCTGTTTTCTATTCTCTCTCTCTTCCAGTTATCTTGGTGGCGATTGTGATTCTATCCCGTGGAATTTACAGTCTTTCCAAACGTATCACTTGCTACCTGTTGGGATTGGCAGCGGCCGATCACCTGGTCGTTCTCGGACTACGTGCTGAAGTGGATGACTCTGATTTATTTTCCACGATCATTACTCCGTATTACTCCCGTGTGTTGTATTGATCTGTGGTTAGTTTTCGCGAGCAGCGCGGTCTCTGTCTGGTTGACGTTCGCTTTCAGCTTTGATCATTTTGTTGCCATTTCATATGAGAAGCTGAGAACGGCGGCTGTGGTTATCAAGACAGTGAGTGTGTTGGGATGCTCGGAGAATTTCCTTTGGTACTTCATATACGAGCCAAGGGAAATAATTTATCGTGTTTCCTGGGATTTTGTCCGTAAACACAGCTACACTACATCCCCTGCATGGGCGGCATATGAGATGTTCCACCGCATTTTAACCACTTGTGTCTTGTTCCTTCTGATTTTCCTGCTTAGTGCTCTGACTGTCAGACGAATTTTCGCGACCAGTCGGGTACGCAGGGGGCTCAAGGCCACAGCAATGGAGAGAATGATAAGGACGTAGAGATGGAAAACTGAAGGAAATCCATCGTTTTACTTTTCAGTATAACCGGTAGTTTTATTTTGCTGTGGGTAACAATGGCAACGTTTTCTATCTATCGATGAATTACAAAGAGATATTAATATTCAGCCACCAATCCCCGTTATATCACACAATAAACGGCAACGATGTTGCAACTTCTCAGTCCCTGCACCAAGTATCTACTTCGTAACACGGAGGAAATTCCGAGAGGACATCATAGAATCACAGAACAATGCAGCACAATCCAGGGCCTTCGGCCCAACATGTTATGCTGCCCATCAGACCACGCCTCACACTGTCTAACCCTTTCCTCCCGCTTAACTCTCTATCCCACATTCCTCCATCTGCCTATCCAACAATCCCTTGAACCTGTCCAACGTATCTGCCTCCAACACCACCCCAGGCAGCGCATTCCATGCATATATCATTCTCTGGGTGAAAAACCTCCCTCTGACATCCGTCCTGAACTCCCCCCCCCATTAATTTAAATCCATGCCCTCTTGTCTTGGGCATTATTGCCCTGGGAAAGATGGATAGATCTACTCTATCTATCCCTCTCAACATCTTATACACCTCTGTCATGTCTGCTCTCATCCTCCTCCTCTACAGTGAGTAACTTCCCAGCACCTTAAGCCTCTCCTCATATTCCATACGCTGTAATCCAGGCAGCATCCTGGTAAATCTCCTCTGCACCCTCTCCAACGCCTCCACATCCTTCCTGTAATGTGGCGACCAGTACTCTAAGTTTGGTCTAAACAGTTTTGTACAGCAGCATCATCGCATCTCGGCTCTTAAACTCAATCCCACGATTTATGAAAGATCGCATCCCATTGTCTTTCTTAACCGCCCTTAAAAAATGCGATGAAATACTCGATGAATCGGATTATTTATTTCATGTAATGATAGAAATAAAATGTGTAATGCGGTGTAAGTAAATCAACCTTCGTCTTCACTGCCCTGCGCACCCCAAATAACAGCAAGTGTAAATTATGGTTTTACAGAGTTCTGAAGCAGTCGCTTTCAGCGGATATCGACGGCTCCCCGATCTGCCACTGTCAAAGAGATTCCTTTTACCCACATACCCTGCATCACTCTTCCCGCACTGCCACACGGATATGGTTTCTCTTCTTCGCAATTCTGACGTCTGGTCTTCAACTGAGCCGTGAACGCTGCTTCTCATTCTGTCGATTCTGTCTGATCTATTAATACTTCCAATAGCTTCTCTGTTATTCCAAGTGGGTCTGTACACTCGCTCGCTCAGGTAGGCCCCTCTTCCTTTCCTCATCACCCCTCTTTGTAGACAGTCCCTTCGCTGCAATCTCCGCCGCTCACTCTCTTTCTCTCACTGCGTGAATCTCTCTCTTTTTCTCTCTCAACCACTCTGATTCTTCGTGTTCACACCTTCTCCACCCTCCATCACGTGCAGGTCTTTACTTCGGTTTCTTATTTTAACACCTTCTCTCCCCTGGTGTAGGGCCAATAACGTGCGGAAAGAAAATACAGAGAAAGGAGTGTCGATACTGTGAGAGGAGCTGATAAAGATGGACGGGGTTACGTTGGGCAGTCAGCTAAACTTTGTGAACGTTCGACCACAGGTCAACCCTACATCCATGTGTTGGCTTAGCAACACAATCCGAAATCGGGGAACCAGTCCCGAAATCCCAGACCGCCTGAGGTCCCCTTCTCCCACAAGGTCAAGGGTTATTTTATAATCCTGAAATAGGGATACCCCTATCGGAAGGATGTGGATGATCAGGACTCTTGCCGAAGCTGGTCCGCGCCACAGTGACGATGCAGACGATTTCGCTGTGTGGGGCTTGTGCTGTTTCACCTTCCATTGCCCGACACGGTTCGACTTTACATCTTTGTTGTACCTGTGATTAGCCATTAATCAGCACTAACAATTCACACAACCTGAGCAACGGTGTTCAAAGAGTAACCGATGACATCCCGTTACCCCCGGGGTGACGTCACCATTTCCTGTCTCCTGCTTCTGCCTGGTCTGAGGGGTGTCCCAAATATTTTCCCTGAGGGTTTCCTCCCTCTTCGTTTAACATCGCCGCCTGCGTCTCTTTGTGGGATCAGTCAATACCAGCTGCCACTGCCAGTGACTGAGAGAGAAAGGAACAGCGCAAGACGCTGTGACCTCTGGCTCCAGACCCGTTGCCCTGACAAATAATTCTCTGCTCAGCTGTTGGTCCGTTATTGGACCGATTTGTCACTACATACAGAATAATATATCTGTGCAGAAGAGACCCGCCACCTTCGAACATTACTGTGGCGTAAGAATGGACACTGCCCTGCATAGTCACAACCTGACCCCTTCCTATATCCACATCCCAATGGGGCCGGACTGGCCGCGGATTCGTGGCGCATCCAGGCCCTGGTCTCGAGCTTTTGCTTCTCATCCATGTTGGGGTAATTCTGTTCTCAGATCCGCAGACATTCTGGTTTATTATTCTTGTGACAAGTATTTACTTCAAATGCAACATTTCTGTTTCATTGTATTTAATCTCTGATGAACCTACTCTTTGTGAATTCTCCATCACTCACTAAGTTCCTTCTCAAATTATCAGCGATAACTGATTGAAATGTGTGCGTGACATTGGCAATGAACAAGGCGGTATTATTTAACAATAAGGAGGGAGCTATATTTTAAACGAATACAGCTTTGGCTTATTTCTGTGTCTCTGCTGCTGTGGGGATGTCTCTGATTAGAATCCAAAGGCAAGTTCTCAACTCGCCCAACAGAGAGTGAAGCCATCGTTCCGTTATCCCAGCAAACTTCCCGAAGGGAGGATGAGCTGACTGCTTCTGCAACTCACTCTTCAACTCTCCCAGGGTTGGAAATTGCGGGGTCAGGGCGATATAAAACTTCTTCCTCTCTATCATTCAAAAGCTGTAAGAGCTCCAGCACTCGCAGAAATAAGTGGTTGCAGTGCAATGACGACGCCACAACTTCGCATGAAACCCTCCCAACAGTTCAGTTTCTAGTTAATGGCAACATCCAGGGTTTTGATGTTCGAGGATCCAAGGATAATAAAATCATTGAATGCTTTAACCCCGACCTCGGTTGGAAACAGTCATTCACTAGAAGTTCTATTGCGAGGGCATTACTTGGGAATGGCCAACCCCTCTCTCAATGTCTTGCTGCATACCGGTGTGGGATGGTTCAATTCCTCGGTAGTTGGGATTGGAATTTATAGTCCCGATGTCATCAGCGAGCTTCACCATATCTGACCATATGATAGAAGGAAACCTATTGGTGAAACAATTGGAGATGGTTGAACGGAGGGGAACAGTTCTGAAGAACCCCTGTAGTGATGTCCTCGGGGCTGGATGATGGACCACTGGGAATCACAACAGTTCCTCACTGTTGATGACTGGAGATAACTCTGACCTCTGGAGTGTCTTCCCTTTGGCTCACTTTAAATTTAGTTTTATCTCCAACCAAGCGAACAGCGAAAGACGTCCTCATTGGCCTTTGGGATGAGAATTACGGGACATGATCAGGATGTGAGTGCAATCGAACTCCTGGCTGAATACACAGAGTGCGGAGGATTTTGAGAAATAGGCAAGTGACAGAAGAGGGATACAAACCCTTGCACAGACATAGTACTCTTGCTGTGGCTTTAGCAACGTTTGGTGCAGTTACACATCGCCCCCCCCCACCAACTCTTATTACATTCTACCTCCAGCTCTGAGCAGTTTCCAAACTTGAAGATATTACGTGCTGTTCACTCAGTCAAATTATTGATACAGATCGCAACCACCTGCGTTACTCCAGAACTGCGAACTGCCACATGAAATAAAATATTGACACTGTCTGTTTCCCCTGTCAACATATTCTCCATCCGTGTCAGTGCAGAACAACACAGCACAGAAACAGGTCCTTCGGCCCTCAATGTCTATGCCCGCGATACCGAATTAAACTAACTCTCTTCTGGCTGTACATGATACAGATCCCTCAATTACTTCCATGTTCATGAGTCTTTCTAACAGCCTCTTAATCGCAACTATCGCATTGGCTTCCACCAGTTCCCCCGGCAGCCCTTTCCAGGCACCGACAACTCTCTGTGTAAAGAAGTTGGCCCGCACAGTTCCCCGGCACCTTCAGGACATGTGCATTGGAACGTGATATTTCTACTCTGGGGGGAAAAATTCGGACTGGCTACGTTATGTATTCAGAAGCATAGAGACATAGAAAAAATCTACAGCAGAATTTAGGCCCTTCGGCCCACAAAGGTGTACTCAACATGTACCTACCCTAGAAATTACTGGGCCTACTCATAGCCCTCTATTTTAATAGAAATATAGAAAAACTACAGCACGATTCAGGCCTTTCGGCCCACAATGCTGCGCCGAACATGTCCCTACCCTAGAAATTTTCTAATAATTAAATAAACATCAATCAGATCTCTCCTCAGCTTCCGACGCTCCAGTTTGTCCAATATCTCCATGCAGTTTAAACCATAGAATGCAGACAGCATCTTGCTAAGCCTCTTCTGCACCCTTTTCAAAGTTTCCACATCTTTCCTTTAATGGAGCGATGGGAATTGCACACAATATTCCAAGTGCGGCTTAAGTAACATTTTTTTTGCTGCCACATGACTTCCTCGTTCTTATCCTCAGTGCCCCAACAAATTACTGGAAATGATATGATGTTCTGTGCCTGCGATGCTGCTGGAAGTAAGTTTATATTGCACCTTTGCATGTACATACTTGTGCATATGACAATAAACTCGGCTTTGACTGTGAGAGCAACCATTCCTTACGCCTTCTTCACCAGCCTCTCTCCTTGCGTACCCACTTTTAGTGAAATATGGTCTTTGACCCCGTGATCCCTTCTGCACCTCAATGCTGTTAAAGGCCTTGTAATTAACTACATACTTATCCCTTAAATAAGATTACCCAAACTGTAACACCTCACACTTGGTGATGGTGAACTACATCTGCATTGCATTTCTCCCCCATATCGGTCACTGACGAATGTTTCATCCCAATCCTATGTCTTTTAATTCTGGGATGAAAGGGGACTTATCAAATGTCTTCCAAATTCTTATAAACTGATTCGCCATTCTCTGTTACCCTGTACTCACTTTGCTTTGTTAAGTATGCCTTTGTTTTATAAATTCATATGGGCATTGTCCAATCGCATAAACTTTTAACACGTGTCGCCTTATTTTTTATACGAGATACTAGTTTTCTTTCAACAATTATCATGTAGTTTAACTGATGGCTAATTGCGTTTTTATGCCTTTCCTACCTTTCATAAGCTTTATCACACTGCAGTCTGCAAAAACTATTTCAGAGACAACAGAATTTCGAAACTGTAAAACAATTTGCTCACTGTTTTCAAGGTTGACCTGAGGTGTACCTCAGGGGTCTGTACTGGTACCCTTACTCTTTATGATTTTTATAAACGACCTGGATGAGGAAGTGGAGGAGTGTGTTAGTAAGTGTGCGGATGACACAAAGGTTGGGGGTGTTGTGGATAGTTTGGAGGGCTTTCAGAGGTTACAGAGGGACATAGATAGGATGCAGATCTGGGCTGAGAAGTGGCCAATGCAGTTCAATCCAGATAAGTGTGCAGTGGTTAATTTTGTTAGGTTAAATATGTTGGCGAAATATAGTATTAATGGTAGGACACTTGGCAGTGTGGAGGATCAGAGTAATCTTGGGGTCCGAGTCCATGGGACTCTCAAAGCGACTGCGCAGGTTGACTCTGTGCTTCAGAAGGCATATGGTGCATTGTCATTCATCAATCGTGGAAATGAATTTAGGAGCCGACTGGTATTGTTGCAGCTATATAGGTGCCGAGCCAGACCCCACTTGGAGTATGGTGCTCTGTTCTGGTCGCCTCACTACAAGAAAGATGTGGAAGCCATAGAGAGGGTGCAGAGGAGATTTACGAGGATGCTGTCCGGAATGTGGAGCATGCCTCATGAAAGCAGGTTGAGGGAACTTGGCCTTTTCTCTTTGGAGAGACGGATGAAGGGGGCCTGATAGAGGCGTATAAGAGGGTGAGAGGTATTGATCGGGCAGATAGTCAGAGGCTTTTCCCCAGGGCTGGTATGCTGGCGACAAGAGGACATAGGTTTAAGGTGTTGGGGAGTAGATATAGAGGAGATGTCAGGGGTAAGGTTTTTTTATGCAGAGAGTAGTGAGTGCGTGGAATGGGCTGCCGGAAACGGTGATAGAGACGGATATGATAGGGTCTTTCAAGAGACTATTAGATAGGTACATGGAGCTGAATAAAATAAGAGGGCTATGTGTAGGTGTGGTAATTTCTAGGTTAAGGACATGCTCGGCACAGCTTTGTGGCCGGACGGCCTGAATTTTGCTGTAGTTTTTCATTGTTCTGTGTGATCTTGTCCAGTACAATCCGCAGGTGACTGCATTTGAGAGTACTGTGGTCTTTGACGGAGCGTGGCTTCAACAAGAGTGGAAAAAAACTGAAATCAACAGGAAATACGGGGAAAGCACTTCGATGGTCCGAGTCATCGGCCGCACATTGGAAAACTGTTGTGGTTGTCAGACGTTCGTTATTCCAGCTCCAGAATATTATATGCGTGCTGCCCCTTCACTGCCTCCTGCAACCTGCTGAGACTCGATACTGTCAGTTATCAAAAGGAGAAGGATCGCGCGCTACAGGGAGAGGAGCATATGGAGAGGCAGAGAGGGAACTCTGCAGGTGAGAGAAAAGCTAGGGAGAGAGTGTCTGAAAGAGAGGATATGGGAAGTTGGTAAGGAGAGAATGAAAGAGAAAAAACAAACAGAAAATCGAAAGATAAATGAAAGACAATAAATAAGTAAAGACAAAGAAAGAGAAAAAGAGAGATAGAAGGAAAGAAATAAGATGAAAAAGGAAGAAAAACCGAAACGAAATATGTACGGTTGTTTTAATAATTGGATCTGTACATTTCTTGAGCAATAAGCAAGATGGTCTCGGAGCAGCGAGTCAAGCAGCATTAGTGGAGGGAAATGGACAGCAGATAGTTCGGGTAGAGACCCTTCATTTTGATTGAGAGGATATAGCCAGTATCAAATGGAGAAGGGAAAGGCTGGAGAACGAATAAGCTAGCGAGACGTGAATCAAGGTGAAGTGTGGTGATAGGCAGACGGGGGAGGATTGGAATTCCCGATAGGGGCTGGATGGTGATGCTGAGTGCTCCTACCGTCGGTGTATACAACACTGAGACAGACCATCAGGTTCTGATAGTTTGCCTTCAGCCTCGCTCTGGTAGCGGACGAAGCCGACGGCAGATACGTCGGCGTTGGAAAAGGGAGGAGAAATAAAATGGCTGTCAACCAGGGTGAGTGGAAAAACATGAGGCTGAGTTTTATGGGAATTCTGGGAGAATAAAATTTTGATCAGTGGTAATCGCTGTATGTGTAGCCCGTGTCTGTAACACCCCATTTCTCTGTTCTTGACTCTATGACCATCTGAATACAGAAAAGTAGAGATTGATGATCATCACCATCTGATCATCATACAACTGCTGATTTCTGTTGATGGAGAGAGCGAGAGAGAGGGGGTAGTGACTGATAAGAGAGAGATATAGACAAAAGAGAGAGAAACAGACGGAGAGAGAGAGAAGATCAGTAAACATCGACAAGTGTAAGAGAAAGTAAATGACGACAGTGAAGACTGGGTGAAGGTCGAGATTGCTGTGGAGGAAGGTAGAGATAGAAAGTGTTGTGGAAAACCAACCGAAATAAACGGGATTAATCTATGTGGCAAAATGTGTTGAAAGGGAAGCAGGGGGATCACTTCGAGTTGAAGACTTTTTGTCTGAACCTGGAAGCAGCAGTGACATGTTGGTATCAACGTGTTTTTTTCCCACGGACAAGGCCATCCAATCGAGCAGAAATCCGCCCTTGTATTTCCAAACCGGCCAGAAACTGTCTGTCGGAATCCGCTCCAGTAATCTTCCCACCACTGATGTTAGGCTCAAGGAAATGTCGTACCCTGATTTGTCCTCGCATCGCTTCTGAAACAAAGCACACTTTTGCCATCCTCCAGCCTTCTGATGCCTCAACAATATCTAATGAAGACACAATAATCACTGGCAGGGTCTGAGTAAACTCATCCCTTTCTTCCTGTGATACACGTCAACAAACCCCAGTGATTAATGTGCTGTTAAACGTTTCAAGGCCGCTAGCACCACCTGCTTCGTAATTCAGATGTTGTCTTGTATATCATTGACCTCTTCGCCTGCTTCACTGTGCATAGTAAGTACAGACCAGAATTGATCACTTGAGAGGCATAGCGCCATCAACCTTGAAGGCATTGATTTCTGGGGTAGGATTCGTGGTACGAATGGACTAATCATACTCCTATTACCTTATGTTCGCCTTCTTAAGACTTGGGAGCACACGGGTTACCCTACAATATGAAGGAACGAGCTCCCAATGTGTAGTATACGAGAAGAATATGACAGAACTATTGGCTGTCTTTCAAGGCAACAGGTGCCGGTGTGCGGATAGGATATGGGTAGAAACAAATGGAAGGCAAAGAATGGATCCTTGGGATATTCCATTTGTCACATCTTTCCGCTCTACAAAAAGCCCATATATTATGACTGCCCGTGATAAGCCATCAGTCTTTTATGTGATAAACGATTTGTCATTTGTCAGAAACTTATTCGAAATTATCACTTGTAAAATGAATTAATAGAGAACTGATACAGGCGAATACAAGCCCACTTCTTACCATGACATCAATGTGGAATCAACATTTTTCTACAGAATTTATCGAGTGTCTTTTTTTGCCCACTGAAATGATACAACCTTCAATTCTAACCGGAACCCACCAGAAAATGTCACAGCTAAATCGTGCATTTAGTGAGATCTCTAAGATAAATGTTGGTTGTGCTGTGAGTGGCGAGTAGCATTCTCCCCTGTGAAGTACCAGCCCATGAGCTGGCACACGGAAAAAGAAAATGTTCATGCGCCTGTCTTTATTTCTCAATAGATGTGTGTAACTGAGGTGAGGGTGGTGGTGGAGTCGTTTCTTGTTTAGCAGTCGGACAAGGTCGTTACAATGATTGGCCTTTGGAAACAAGAGGTATATTTTCACCTCCATCAAAGAAAGAAAGAGTTTGACTGAGGGAAATCCTGACTGACTACTTTCTATTTCTCAAAGTTTAGATAGAGTTGCAGTACTGACAGATAGACGCTAGTATGTTGTGCTTTCTCTGTTTATTGTATGTTTGCGACTGTGCGATTAACTGTATGTGTATCTGAGTGTGTGTTTCTCTCTTTGTGTGTGAAATTTGTGGGTTTGTTGTGCGATTGTATGTGTGAGTCTACTTTCCTCTGTGTGTGTTCAAATGCATCTGTGTATTCCGGGTTGGCTTGTGCGTACATATATGGGTGAGCGTTTGAACATGATGTTACCGATTTAAAAATTTGCCTAAATGTATGCGTGTTTGTGTTTGTCTCGTGTGTGTGAGTGTGTGCGTGCATATGTGTGTGCGTGCGTGCGAAAGCCCGCGCTTGTGTGTGTGTGTGTGTGTAAGACATGCTATTCAACCGATTAAAACATTGAGAAATACATTTTCCAGAGAGTTCGGTTAAAAATGAACTGTGCATGTTTCTTGCGCATCTTCTTCATCACCCCACCCACTATCCAATCTCACCCCACTGACCCTATCTTTCCAAGAGACAAATTATTTAGGCGGAACGGAACGTCAAAGAAGCAATTAACAGGGACAAGAATAACTCGCATGCAGTTGATAAAACAAAGAGCCATGACTGTCTCACGTGTAGATGGAATGAATTACAGAGGGCCAGGCATGCTTATTCGATTCCCCGTCATGCCAAGGGGACAATGGAATGATGGAGTTAGTTGTCCTAATTCCCGCCTTACCCATGAGGTCATCATCTCTTACACTATTTCATTCTGTGTTGATACCGACCTGCGTAACTTCTTCAAACCAAACGCATTTACCCGAGCAATTCTCGGAAATAACCAAATTATAGATGGATAGATAGACAGACAGACAAGGAGAAAGCGAAACAGGGATGCAGACAGCCAGAGAGTGAGACAGCCAGATAGATAGATAGATAGATAGATAGATAGATAGATAGATAGATAGATAGATAGATAGATAGATAGATAGATAGAT
>JARFYF010065858.1:0-12943 GCA_030265395.1 Rhina ancylostomus | reverse complement strand
ATCTTCCCGTCCTCTTTGCTCCTATCCCTGTCTGAACCTTTGGCACTAAGCAGGTGCCAATCAATATTTGGAAAGTTGAAGTCTCCATTTTAATAACCCTGTTATTTTCACACCTTTCCGACAACTGCCTCCCAATCTGCACCTCAGTATCCCTACTGCTACCAGGGGGTCCATAAAATACTCCCAAGAGGTTAACTTCTCCTTTACCGATACAACTTAGATATATCTATCAGGTCATCTCTCGGCCTCATTTTTTCCAAGGAAAACAAGCCCAGCCGATCCTATCTCTCCCGATAACTAAAGTTCTGCAATGCAAGTGAACCTCCTCTGCATCCTCTCCGGCGCAATCATATCCTGCAGGGTGGCGAACAAACTGAATTCACAAAAATCCAACATTATGAGAGACATAAATGTCGTTATCCCTAATGGTCGGGCTGACGAAGGAGTTTAAAGGGGATATAGTGGTAAGTTTTTTTAGAATAATACAGCACGGAACAGGCCTTCGGCCCACCCCTTCCTGACGACCAACATGCCCATTAAAGCCAGTTTCACTTGGCCCATATCCCTCTCAACCTTTCCCAGCCATGTCCGACCGTATTTTAAACGTTGTTATTATATCGTCCTCAACCAATTCCTCTGGCAACTCCTTTCATGTGCGGAGGATTCTCTATGTAAATAAGTTATTCCTCGGGTCCTTTTTTGCACAGAGATAATTTGATACCTGCAATTCTCTGACAGAGAAGGTGGTCATTATTATATAATTATAACAATATAACATTCCATAATAACGACCGAAAGCAGGAAATTGGGATTAGCTGGGTGAGCATCTTTGTCGGCATGGATTCGTTGGGCCGAAAGGGCCTGTATCCGTGCTGTATTGCTCTGTGACTATATGAATCGATATGTCATAGAAGAATGATAATATTATCAGATGCAATCGCGGTGTTTAAGATGCAGTTCACGTCTATCTTAGATATTCACTTCCTTGCAACTGAAAGCCACGCCTTGTCCTGCATTCTGTTGTTGCTTTGGTTGAACTATTGTGAATGAGAGCAATGTTTAACCTCCTTTACAGTTTGTTTCGGAGATGGAAGCAGAAGCGACTGCGTGGAACAGTCAAAGACTCCTATGTTATGGAAACACTTTGTCTCAACAACCAAGCGCCAATTTACACTACCCTGTAATATCCCCTTGTTATTCTCCCCGCATTCCACCAAGATTCCACACTCAGCTACGAACTGGGTGCAATTTGCAGCGTACATTTAAGTCACGAAACGTCACATATTTAGCATGTGCGAGGAAACCGGAGAACGCGAGGGAAAACCACGCGGTAACGGAGGAAACGTGCAAACTCTACGTAGACAGCGCCCGATTGACACTGGGTACCTGGAGCTGTGAGACAAGGTGCTGCTGAATCCATTCTGTAAACCATAACAGTTTGAGAAACTAGATTTGATATTGTTTTATTCGTCATATTCCGGAAGGCAGTCTTAAGCTGAGGCGCGCGGGAATGGGGGGGGGGTGGTGTTCAATGGAGATTTACGAGGCAGGGTTATTTTGTACATCGAGAGTAGTGGATGCCTAGAACATTTTGCCAGGGGAAGTGGTGGAAGAAGATACGATACCAATGTTTAAAAGGCATTTAGACAGCCACATCAACAGAGAGGTAACGGAAGGTAGAGACCATATGCAGGCAGATGTGAGAAGTTTGGATTGGCATCATGCTCAATCTGTTCCTCTGCTGCACTGTTCTATATTTTACTGTTTCTTGTTGATTTTGTTTGTACACTGTACTCCAAAGCAGGGCAGTAAAGACGACTGTAGTAAGGCGTCTGACACGGTCGCACATTGTCGGCTGGTGCAGAGGTTTAAGACAGATGCGATTAAAGGTCAGCTGGCTGTTTATATCCAAATTTGACTCAGTGATTGGTGGCAGAAGTCAGCAGTGAAAACACAGGAGATCCACTGCAGGAATCTGGAGCTACAGAAAATACTGGAGGAACTTAGAAGGTCAGGCGGTATCTCTGGAGGATATAAAGAGTCGAGGCTTCGGGTCCAGACCTCTCATCAGGACTGGAAAGGAAGAGGAAAGAAGGTGAAATAAAAAGATAGAATAGAAAACGAAGGGGGCGGTACCCCTCCTCCGACCTTTTTATTCTGGATCCTGCCATCTTCCTTTCCAGTCATGACGATGGATTTCGAACCAAAATGTCGACTCTTTACTTCCTTCCATAGACGTTGCCTGACCTGCTGAGTCTCTCCAGCAGTTTCTGTGGTGGAATTCGTGGAAAGGGTTTTTTTCTAAATGGAAGATTTTGTACCGCAAGTGTCCCTGCCAGGACCTGTTTGTTTGTATCTTTGATATGAATGCAGGAGGTCCGGTTCATCTGTTTGATGATGACAACAAAATTGGTGGCGTTGTACATGGAGAGACCTTGGGGTTTAAGTCTGTGAAAGTGGCAGTAAGGAGAGATGGCAATTATATATGGAACAGATCGTGCTTGTCTTTATAAAACTGTGCATAGAACATCAGAGTTGGGACGTTACGTTGTGACCTTTCGAAACACTGGTTAGACCACGTCTGGATCACTGTGTGAACTTTCTGTCACCACGCTGCAGGAAGAATGTGATTACGCTGGAGATAGTGCAGAGGAGATTCACCGGCATTTGTATAGTTTTAATTACCAGGCGCGGATGGATATGCTATGGCTATTTTCCATGGAGCTGGCGATGCTGAAGGGAGATGAGGAAGTAGTGTTAAAAACAATGAGGGGGAAGATGGTGTGGATTGTCAGAGGTTTTTTTTCAAAAGCGCAGTGGGGTAAGGTGAGAGAAAGCAGATTTCAGTTGGATCTAAGGTGTCCTGTATTTTTCACAGAGAAAGGTTGACATCTGGAAGGCGGCAGAAGTGATGGAATCAGACAATCTCTATCGTTAAAAGACAAGCAGACAGGCATTTCAGTGGGCAAGACACAGAAGAATACGGATGGATTGTAGGCCAATGAGATTAGTGCTGGTGGGAAAATGTGTGGGCATGTACGTGGTGGGCCTGATGGCTCATTTCTGTGCTGTATAACTCCATGATGCAATGTCGAGTCGACATCTGTTCTGACAGTACATCCTTGATTGACAGACGCAAACCATTTTTTTAAGTAACAGGCCAGATACGTGGACAGTTATTTCCAAGGGTGCAAAGCCGTCTCCTGATCCTTTTGTCATATTAGGGTTTTAATGACTAAATTATCACAGGCTACAGAAATACACCAGAAAAACAAAATCTGGCGAGATTTGAAGAGCAGGAATCCTTTGGAGAGAATGTAAGTTGCAACATTGACTAATTAGTGTCACCATAATGAAGTGGTCTGTGACCCTCTCCAAACAAATACAGAGCACAAAAGAGAATTGTTTCAGCTGTGACAACCTGTTTGTGATTGCCTGAATGGAAAAGAACAACATTGGATCCTGGCTGTTCCTGTGGGCATTCTCAGAGATACACGTTAAAGGCACTGAGATGTCAGAGCCTCATACATTTACTGCGAGAGTTCAGCTACAGCGGAAAGGACAGAGAAAATGTGCACATCATTCTACCTTTTCGGGAAAGTGTACAACTTGTTGCTTGCAGTCATTGGTATCCATGGTAAGTGACGACCGAGGGACGCTGAGTTACGGTGTGTGAGGGCAAGGTGATCCAATCTGTGCACGGTAGGGCCAGGTGACTGGCAGACAATTTAAAAAAGTGTGGCTTTCACGGTTTGCTCCGCAACTGATGACAGGGCCTACCTGGGTTGGCTCTTTCACCTGACAGGTGAGAGTGTTACCTGAGTCAAAACCACAGGATTGTCTCTCTGATTTAATTTCATTATTTGAACGCAAATGGCAGTCTACAGCAGGTCGGCTTAGTGTAAGCAACGATTTGAAGAGCAAAAATCATGGGGAAGGTCTGTCATTTAGGAAAGGTCCGTGTGTGGATCAGTCAGTGAGGTCGAACAAGTGGATCTGAGTTGTTGGGTTCTCTTCCCCGGACCACCCTTGTGTTTCGGGGATAGAATGGATGGTTAAGGAAATTGGGTAAGATATTTGCTCTGGGTTTAGGCAGCAAGTAATACGCGTGGACACTAAAAGGCATTGATCACGGCTCAGTTCTATTAACAGGCAGGCGCGCTCTACCGCCAATCACGGAGGAATATCGAGAAAGATAATCGCGTTTTAAGATGGTAACATGTTACGATGCATTTTATTACCATTGTCACATTTGATGCTGATTAATGCTAATCTGTCACTCACGCATGCTGTCCATAGTAATCACGGAGTTACATGGGGTATATTTTCGGCTCTGCTCCTTGAACACTGAATATGCAAACTATTAAAATTTCTTTGATCAATTACCGTCATTCGGCATTTCGGAGAGCCAGAGATACAGGCAATTCGGCCCGTATTTTCCATGTCGTCCAAGACGTCTGTCCAAGACAGTTCTATTTTCCCATGTTTGGCCTATATCCTCTGAACTTTTGCTGTCCATGTACCTGTCACCTGTCCAAATGTCTTTAAACATTGTTATCGGACCTGCCTCTGCAGCTTTGGCTGGCACATTCTTACTATACCCACCACCATCCGTGTGAACAAAATGCGCTCACATTTCCTGAACATCTTCACCCTCTCAACTAAAACATCTGCCCTCTACTTTTAGATTCCTCGGCGCTGGGATAAAGACCGTGACCATTCACCTTATCGAAGAACAACCCCCCCCAAAAAAAAATTATGAAGCTCTGCAAGGTCACCTCACCTCGTCGTTTCCAGTGGACAAAGCTCCAGTCTCGTCTTGTTAGTCCAAAATTCAAATGGGTCTATCTTGTCCCTTAAGACATGATAGAGGAGTATAAATTATTGAGAGGAATACATAGAGTGTACAGCCAGCGCCTCTTTCCCAGGGAACCAATGCTCAAGACAAGAGGGCATGGCTTTAAGGTTATGGGTAGGAAGTTCAGAGGAGATGTTAGAGGGAGGTCTTTCACCCAGAGAGTGGTTATTGCATGAAATGCGCTGCCTGGGGTAGTGTTTGAGGCAGATACGTTGGACAGGTTCAAGAGATTGTTGTATAGACATATGTAGGAATGTGGGATGGAGGGATATGTGAGAGGAAGGGGTTAGATAGTGTGAGGTGTGGTTTGATGGACGGCACAACATGGTGGGCCGAAGGGCCTGTGTTGTGCTGTATTGTTCTCTGTTCTGTTCATTCTATCCGGTGCATTCCTCCAAGGAGTGTTTGATTTTGCCGAACAACGGATCTGTTCGTTTATATTTTCAAAACAGAAATTCGTCTGCAGACACCGGGCAATGTTCGATCAGTAATTTGAAATGATCTCTGCTTTGCAGTGAATCTGGTGGCGATTGTGATCCTCTCCCGGGGAAAGTGCGGCCTCTCGGCCTGTACCGCTTGCTACCTGGCGGTCATGGCCGTAGCCGATCTCCTGGTCATCTTCACCGACGCCGTACTCTGGAAGATTCCGATTTACTACTTCCGGAGCTCCTTCCTGGAAATAACGCCCATGTGCAGCACTGTCCGGACCCTGAACCGCGCAGCGACGGACTGCTCCGTCTGGTTCACCATCGCCTTCACGTTCGATCTGTTTATTACCATTTCTTGCCAGAAGATGAGAACCAAATACTGTACGGAGAGAACGGCGACCGTGGTTCGTGCTATAACTGGCGTGCTGCTCTGCTTAAGGAACATTCCATCTACTTTACAAAGGAGGCTAGAGAGATGATTGGTAATGTACCCTGGGGTTGCAGAACAGGGAAAAGCTATTACACTGATCCCGCTTGGATAGGATATGACTGGCTTGATACCGTTCTCATCCCCCTGCTTCGCTTCGCGTTAATTCTGTTGCTGAATGCTTTGACCGTCAGGCACATTTTTGTGACAAGTCGAGTGCGTGAGGGACTCAAAGGCCAGAGCAAGGGCAGTGACCCGAAAATTGAGAGCAGACGGAGGTCGATGGTTCTACTCTTCGCCTTGACCGGCAGCTTTGTCCTTCTATGGCTGTTGTATGTCATATATTTCTTGTACTACACCTTCACAGCATCCAACCCGAACAATTACAACATGTCGTTGCTGGTCTTTGAACAAGTCGCCTTCATGCTGCGGAACTTAAACAGCCGCACGAACACCTTTATTTACGCGGTGACTCAGTCCCGCTTCAGGGAACAGCTAAAAGTGTGGCAATATGTCCCGCGACCCTGTGTATTCAACTGATCAATAAAGGGAATTAATGAAAGCGGGGTGTCGACGTCAGCAGTACGATCTTCATCCCACCAACAGAACCTCATGGAGAAATCCGCAGTGCAATTATATCCCGTCTTTTTTGAGGTTCGATTTATTACAGATATTTCTTTTTCTTCTTCATAGAGTCTAATTATGATTTTGCCTCTATGTTGCGTCCGAACTTTTCTGTAAAAAGGAGGTTCAGTTATTTAGAGCTGCAACTCCCCATCAGTTCTCTCTTAGGCAATGTACCAGTAGGCTTCTGATCTTTTCAGTATGTAAAAAAACATGATTCACATGGATTAAAACTGCTGAAAGCAGTTCATAAAGTCAGTTGTAAAATTCGCCTCAAGTATGTGTTATTTACAGCAGTGATTGTGGAAATTACGTTCTGACGCCCTCGGTTAGGTCTTTCGAAGGAATAATCGAATATATTGATGTTGCTCGAGTCCACAATGGAAATTGAACTAAAACCTGAAATTCCAGAGATCCAACGCAAGGTGGCAGAGTTTGAGAGCTGTCATCCTTACCTCAGGTCCGAGGAACAAAATCATTGTCTCGCTCCTCTTTCCAGAGATATTACACGACTAACCCGTTCCTCCAGCATTTTGTTTGTATGTTTGAGATTCTAGTACATGCAGTTTAATTTCTTTTTAAAAATTGACATAGTAAAGGAAGGGAGAGAACGTCATTGTGGAGTTTATTATTTTGTGATTCAAAATTTGTGATCAGTGACAGTACTGGAACTTTTGCTTTTTGTTGTCTGCATTAAAAGTTTGGATTAATGTTGGGGGTGTGATAATAATTTCGCAGTTGGCACGAGATCGGTGGTGTTGGTGTTAATGAGGCTGCAATTTAATGAGATGAGCAGGGCAATGTCAGATATAACTTAATGCAAATGATGTGATATGTTGCACTTTGCGAGGACCGGTCGGACATATATTTGTGAGCGGTGAAGCTTGAGGGACTATTAATGAACATGGAAACCATAGTGTACATGTCTGCAGACCCATAAAGTTGGCAGCACAGGTGGAAAGATTAGTGAAGACGGCATTCTTGACACTTGTTTTCATTGACTGTGACACAAAATATCAGAGTAGGAAGTTCATGATGCAATCTTATAAAAGTGGGCCAGACCACAGCTGGAGTATCGCATGTCATCTGGTTGCTACACTGTTGGAGAGACATGATTTCAGAGGAATTCCATCGAAGCGTTTCCTGGGGTGGAGCATTTCAGTCATGTGGAGAGATCGGACAAGTTGAGCTTCTTTTCCTTGGTGTAGAGGATGCGGAGCGGTGGGGGGGCGGGGTCGTTGATAGATATGTACAACACTGCGAGAGACATAGAAAGGGTAGATAGTGGGATCGGTTTCATCATAGCAGAGAACTCAAATCCTGAACAATCAGAGGTCTAGAGGATTCAGTGGAGGGAATCATTCACTCAGACAGTGGTTGGAATTTGCAACGCACTGCCTGCGGAGGGAATGGGGTGGGGTCCAGACGTGTACTCTCAAAACATTGAATAGATAGATAGACAAACTCTTGAATCACAACAAGGTGTAGAAGACTATCAAACCAGTCCTTTAAATGGGAGTAATAAGGATGAATGTTTGATTGTCCGGGCAGAAAGATCTAGTTATCTGTCCTTTGACTACGTGACACCAAAACGAAAGAAACTCTGAAAAGTTGCTGTATAAACATCGTAGAATTAATCTAAAACAGAATACTCTTTGTCACAGATCACCTCATTTTCAACTTATACATGATGTCAAATTAATGAAAGAAACAGTCAATGCTTGAAGAACTCAGCAGGTCACGCAGCTTACGTGGTAAGAAACAAGTTGACCATCTGTAAAAGACGCTGGTGAGAGCACATTTGGAGTATTTTGTGCAGTTATGGTCGTCTTGGTATAGGAAAGACGTTATTCAATAGAAAAGATGCAGAGCAGATTAATAAGGATGTTTCCAGGGATGCAAGGCTAGGATAATAAGGAGAGATTCGACAGGCTACGCTCCTTGGACCGTAGGAGGCTAAGATGTGACCTCATGGAGGTATTTAAAATCATGAGGGGCATAGATAAGGTGGATGATCGCATCGGTTTTCCCAGGAAGGAAGAATGAAACTCGAGGGCATGGGCTTAAGGGGAGAGGGGAGGATTCAAACCGGATCTCATAAGCAAGTTTTTTCACATAAGAGGGTGGTGGAAATGTGGAACGAGCTGCGAGAGGAAGTGGTAGAGGCGGTCAAGGTTAAAATATTTGGAAAGTTACACGGATAGGAAAGGTTTTGACGGACGTGGATAGAACGTCGGCAACTGGGATCAGCTCAGGTAGACAACTTTGTCGACAAGGGCGAGTTCTCAATGCGTTCTTGAAAAGAGCGTGGGGTTCCCAGCATGGCCCGTTGCTGCCCAGAGCAGGGAAAGAGCATTCAGGATGCTGCTGAGACCATGAGTCCATTTGTCGAGCGTTTGCAGAAGTCCAGGTGAGTAGCAAAAGAGAGGCAGCCTCAGAAACAACACAGACATCCTTTCCGTCAGGCACTTCCCGTAGCATCGCCTAGGACTCGTATTGACCACATCAGTCTCAGGGAAGTTGGGTCTAAGCAAGGTAACCATGACCTTGAGAACAGAAGACATCTTTGAAATAAAAACACGAACGAAGATATGCAATGTGTATTCCTCCTCTCCGTTTCCCCGCTGTCAACCAACTTTCAATCCACCCAATATATTCCCTTCAACCGCATGTGCTCTGCTCATGCACCTCAACCTTTTACTTGGGATCTTAGCTAAAGCCTGCTGAAGATCCAGATCTACCACATCCTTTGGTTCGCCCTTATCTATTGCACAGGGTGCATCCTCAAAACCTCCAGTAGATTTGTTAAACATCATTATACTTTTATAACGTGTTGACTTCGTCGAGTCCCTTTTGTGTTCTATTGTTATATCTTTTGTTAGAAATTCTAGAATCATCTCCGTATAAGGCCAACTGATCTGCAATGAGCAGATTGTTCTCCCCGTCCACATTTAAATATTGGGATTACATTTGTCACGCTTCAATCTTTCGGAATTGTTCCAGAGTCGAAAGATTTTATAAGATTAACTTCAATGTATCCACGATATCCAGGGACATTCCATTCAGTACTCGGGGTGTTAGTTACTGAGTCCTGGGCGGCTCAACCCTAAATATATTCAGTACCCCTGAACTGTCTCTTTATTAATGTAAAATTCTTTTATGTCTTACTTCTTTCTAGATCCTTGTTTTTTTCTTTTTTTCTTAAATTTTATTTACAGCGTGTTAACAGGCCATTGCGGCCCAGCGAGTTCGCGCCGCCCATTTTAAAACCCAAATTAACCTACCCGTACGTCTTTAGAATGTGGGCGGAAACCGGAGCACCCGGAGGAAACCCACGCAGACACGGGAGAACGCTCAAACTCCTTACAGACAGCGACGGGAATCGAACCTGGATCGTTGGCGCTGTAATAACGTTGCGCTAACCGCTATGCTACCGTGCCGTCCCAGACAAAAAAGATGTTCACCAAGATATAATGAAAATCCTTCTTCGCATGAGATTCAAAGCCTAAACGTTGTATGTGGCAATAGTAAATACACACACACATACACTTATACACACACACACCACCCACACACACACACACACGCGCGCGCGCGCGCGTGTGTGTGTGTGTGTGTGTGTATGTATTTTATATATATATATTCACAGAATAACTGAGAGACATAGAATTAAGAGTACGAGAACGTAGCCGCATCACCGGGAAGCGGATGTGGAAGATGTGGTTGGTGCAGGAATCAGACAGCAGTGGAGGACAAGCTGTTCCTGAGTCTGCACGTCCAGGGCTTTCAAGCTCCTGTATCTTCTCCCAGAAGGTAGAAGAGAGAATAGGGGATGGCCAGGGTGACAGGCATTCTTGACCATACTGTTAGCCTTTCTGAAGCAAAGCACAGTGAAGAATGACTGGACAGAAGGAAGTGACGAGCATATGACGGACCGTGCAGTGTTTGCCACTCTCCGCAGGTTCCGTTGCCACAGAGCACAGCAGTTGCTGCGCCAGGCTACGATGCACCTATCCGGATACTTTCTCTAGCGCATCTGTGGAAGTTCGAAAGAATCCGATTCTTCAGCGGATTCTGACTGGTATAAAGAATAGAATTTTTGAAAGGATTTATGAATTTGAAGATGATCTATCGTATAGGTACCATTTGGTTTACGAATTTTATTAATTTGACGTTTAGATAAAGTAGCTTTGAACTGTTTGGCCAATAATTTACTGTATTTATCACCATGTATATAAAATATATCTATAATGTATTGTTGTTCAAGAGATCTGAAGATTCCCCAACTATCGTTAAATTAATGTTCTATATTAGATGCTCCCATTTCGGAGGAAGAAATAAAAGAAAGTAATATTTTCAATGAATTCGGGTAAAGAACCAGGCTCTGATCGATTTATAGTTGAACTTTTAAAATCTTTTTCAGATACTCTTGTCCCTTGGTTAGCCAAAATTTTTAAAGATTCCTTATCAGTGGGCAAATTACCACAATCTTTTTTTTTCTGAAGCAATTATCTCTTTAATTCTTAAAAAAAGGATAAAGATCCTATGACTGTGCTTCTTTTAGACCTATTTCTTTATTAAATGTAGATTCAACAATATTCTCCAAAATATTGGCCTTTGCACTGGGAAAAGTTCTCCCACACATTATCTTTGAAGATCAGACAGGATTTATTCAGCATCGTTATATACATTTTAATATTAGGAGATTGATAAATATTATATATACTCCTTCATCCCAAATTCCAGAATATGTTGTCTCGCGAGATGCTGAAAAGGCATTTGACAGAGTCGAATGGGAATATCTTTTTACTACACTTCAAAAATGTAATTTTCCTCCTAAATTCATATCTATGATTAAAATGATTTATTATACACAAATGGCTTCAATACTTACTAACAATCAAAGATCTCCTTTATTTAGGCTTGTTCGAGGTACCAGGCAAAAATGCCCGTTAATCCCTTTATTATTCAACATTGCTTTATAACCCTTGGCTATTGCACTTCGGGACTCTTTTAATATATGTGGTATTACTCGTGGACAGAAGACACATAAGATATCTCTTTACGCAGATGACCTGTTACTTTATATCTCTAATCCAGATGAATCTATCCCCACAATACTATTACTATTAGATCAGATTAGTTTTTTTTCTGCTTATAGGCTAAATCTTAACAAGAGCGAATTTTCCATTAAATATGCAAACCCCAATTGAAAGGCAACTACCTTTTAGATTGGTAACCGACTATTTTATGTATTTAAGTGTTAAAATTGCTCAGAAACATAAAGACTTATGTAAAGCAAATCTATTGCCTTTAATTGACCATGTTAAATAGTTATTCACTAAGTGGTTTCCACTGTATTTATCATTGGTAGGCCGAATTAATGCAATTAAGATGAAGATTTTACCAATATTTTAATATTTATTTCAAGCGATTCCAATTATTGTCCCGAAATCTTTTTTTGACACTAATGATTCTAAAATTCTTTCAAACATTTGGCAGAATAAAAACACAAGATTAAGTAAGAAATATTTACAAAAACTAAAAAAGGATGTTGGCATGTCCTTACCTAACTCTAGATTATGTTACTGGGCAATTAATATCAGATACTTTTTTTTGGTTACAAGATTTAGATGTAATTCAATGCCCTAAATGGGTACACCTTGCGCACCAATCAGCACTTGAATTCTTATTTTTTTCAATTTTAGGAGCTTCACTTCCCTTTCCACTTACCAAATTAAGAATATATATGACGAACCCAATTGTTAAACACACAATACGAAAATGGTTTCAATTTCGGAAATGTTTTGGATTGAATAAATGTAACTTGTGAACTCCTATTCAATCTTTTTTTTCCTTTTATCCATCAAGATTTGACTGAGCTTTTTCCATATGGAAAAGGAAGGGAATAGTATGCTTTCGTGACCTCTTTTTCGATAACTGCATTTCATCTTTTGAACAATTGTATAACAAATACAATTTGCCTCGATCACACTTTTTTCGATATTTGCAAATTAGAATTCTTTTAAAAGCTATTTTACCCTCTTTTCCAACACCTTACAAAACCGATACTGCGGGGAAAAACTAAGTCTTAATCCCTATCAAAATCGCTTGATGGCAATAATTTATGATTTAATTGTGAAAATACGTCCAGAGTCAACGGACAAAATCAAGAATGAATGGGAAAGCGAACTCCAGATATCTATACCTACAGAGGCGTGGAAGACAATTCTTCATTTAGTTAATACATCTTCAATGTGTGCCAGACACTCGTTGATACAGTTTAAGGTAGTTCACAGGAATCACATGTCCAAAGATAAGATAGAACTTTTTTTTTATAACCATGTAAGTCCTATATATGATGAATGTAAATCGAAAGTGGACTCTTTGACACACATGCTTTGGTCCTTTCCTCTTTTGGAAAAATACTGGAAATATATTTTTAACATTATTACAAATGTATTGAAGATCGATTTACAACTGCACCCTATTACTGCAATTTTCGAATTACCAAGGATTGAATCTGACTATTTAACTGCTTCCGCTAACTGTATGATTGCCTTTGTTACATTAATGGCCAAGCGATCTATTTTGCTTAAATGGAAG
>JARFYF010065843.1:0-12953 GCA_030265395.1 Rhina ancylostomus | reverse complement strand
AGAACACAGAGCAATGCTGTATTGTGCAGCCACATGCGGCAAACGTGACGACTACTCATGCCTCTTGTAGAACGACTGGGCGGCAGTGCTTGCAGGCGCGGCGGCCTGGGATCCTGATTGGCATGTGCCACTTCAGTTCGTCGCAATTGGAGATGGTCAGCTGATGGCATCGATGTCCGATGGCTTTCAATTGAATAATCATCCTCTGTGCCCGTCAGGTTAAGACATCAAGCAAATGTGATCCAGTGAATTGTAGGAAATGACGGGGAGAAGAGAGAAAGTTTAGCAGAAGAAAGAATTTCGTTTGGCGAAAGGTGTCATAATCGAATAGGGCAAATTGAAATAGGACAGTAGAAAGTTCCTGTCCGTAACATGAAAGAAATGCATTGCGTTCTTTCACCTGCACATGCAGAGAAGGTACCGCAGCAATGAAGGAGGCAGGGTAAAGGTGCTTATGATCTTTAGGTGATGATGTCGGAAGAGGAAGATTGTCTCAGTTGATTGTCAATGGTGAGTGTTTGCGACGTTGTTGGCGACTGAGGATTCCAGCGAAGCTGCTTTGACTGTTGCACATGTTGAAAATGGAGGTGGGCTCGCTTGCAGCTTGAATGAAAGTAGAGATCAGTGTCCATTTGGCGAGGGTGAATTTAGCTGCGTGGACGTCTTCTGGGACGTGATGAGAAGATTATTTGAAACATTTGTGTGCGATTTTTATTGCTCGGCAATGAGCATTTTGGTCGGTTGAGGTGATTTTCGTCCGATTCCCTGGTGGTTTAGTGGTTAGGATTCGGCGCTTTCACCGCCGCGGCCCGGGTTCGATTCCCGGTCAGGGAAGTGCGTTTTGGAAGCTGCGACACTTGATAACGTTCAGAGGCTTCATCTGCACCGCAAACCAGTGACATATCCGTCAACGAGTCTTATGGATTCAGCGAGAACGGCCTTCTCCAGGGAATGAGCATTGTACGTTGCAGCAATTCGGCTTCCCTGATTGTAAATCAATAGGTGAGTTGATAGAATTTATCGAAATATGTCCACTGAGAATTCCTGCCGAATCCATCGCATTAACCTCGTAATTCTAAGCGACCACAGGGCAATGCTGTACAGTGCATTCATAGGCGGCAAACGTGACGACTGCTCATGGTTTTTTTGGAACGGCTGGGCGTCACTTCTTGCAGGCGTGCAGGCCTTTGCACCGATTGGTACGTGCCACTTCAGCTCGGCACAATTGGCGATGGTCAGCTGATGGCGTCGATATCTGGTGACTGTTCATTGAATAATCATCCTCTGTGCCCGTCGCTTTAAGACAACAACCAAATGTCATCAATTGAATTGTCGGAAATCACGGGTGGAAGAGAGAAAGCTCAGCAGAAGAAAGACTTTTGATTCGCTAAAGGTTGCATAATCGGATACGGCTATTTCTAATAGCTCATGAGAAAAGTTCTGTCCGTAACATGGAAGAAATGCATTGCGTTGTTTCACCTGCACATGCACAGAAGGTACGGCAGCAAAGAAGGAAGGTTAAAGGTGCTGATGATCTTGACGTGAAGATGTAGGAAAAGGAAGATTGTCTCAGTTGATTGTCAATCCTGGGTGTTTGAGACGATGTTGGCGACTGAGGATTCCAGCGAAGCAGCTTTGACACTTGTGTATGTTGAGAATGGAGGTTGCTTCGCTCGCAGTCTGAGTGAAAATAGAGATCAGTGTCTATTCAGCCAGGCTGAAATTAGCTGCGTGGACGTCTGCAGGGACGTGATGAGAAATCATTTGGAACAGTTGCTGTGCGGTTTGTGAGCTGGGCAAAGGGTATCTTGGTCGGCTGTGGTGTTTTCAGTTAGATTGCCTGTTGGTCTAGTGGATAGAATTTGGCGCTTTCACCGCCGCGCCCGGTGAAGTATGTTTTGGAATCTGCGACATGTGATAACGGTCAGAATCTTCATGTGCACCATCATCTTGTAATATATCAGTCAACGACTCTAATGGATACATTGAGTACGGCCTCCTCCAGGGAGTGAGCATTCGACCTTGCAGGAATCGGGCCTCCTTGACTGTAAATTAGGAGGTGAGTTGATAGAATAGATCCTGTCACAATGTTGATCCAGAGCAAACTCACAGAGAACCCAAATGCGGCACACTGATATAAGACTGGAGTCAGCATACTTCCTCAGGACAAACACAGGCAGAAACTGGAAGGAATCTTTCCTCGGAGATCAGAAGAAGGGCTCAACACGAATTGGATCTTCACAAAAGAATAGAGAACACATGACTGCTCTAGAGTAAACCTACTCTAAGCAACTGGAACCAACGTATACCTGAAGGTAGACCAATACTCTGGCAACTCGTGCCAGAGAAACACAGGTTCTTATGCTTGGCCCCTAATGGGTCTCAGGTGCGTATTGATATCTCATCAGTCCAGCATGGAATCCATGTGCTGGACAACAAGGCATTAATGGAGCCAAATTGAGGGCCAGAACTCAGAACCATGACAGACGGATACAATAGGGTTTTTTAAGAGACTATTGGATTGGCAAATGGAGATTGTAAAATACGAAGGCTATGGGTAAGCCTCCTAACTTTGTGGGCCAAATGGCCTGAATTGTGCTGTAGGTTTTTCTATGTTTCTATGATCCAGTTTACATTTAAATTATCGTGTGTAATTCTGGTGGCTCGTGTATAAATGGTGGCGACAAGATGACATACGTTTAAGTTGCTGTGGAGTAGATATTGTGGAGACGTCCGGGGAAATCTTTTACTCAGAAAGTGGTGGGGGCGTGGAATTGGTTGCCGGAAATGGTGGTGGAGTCGGATATGGTAGGGTCTTTCAAGAGATTGTTAGATAGTTACATGGAGCTAAATAAAATAGAGGGTTATGTGTAAGCCTAGTAATTTCTAGTGTAGTTACGTGTTCGGCACAGTTTTGTGGGCCGAAGGGCCTGAATTGTGCCGTAGTTTTTCTATGTTCTATGTTCATGGAGCCATCCCTCAACACAGTGACAAAAGAGGGATATTTTTGGTGTCTGGAGTTTGTGCTCAGAAGCTTTTGGAATAGACACCATGACTGAATATTCAAAGATGTTCTGCCAGTTGCGATGTGCTCCCATTGTAAATATGTATCCTGCAAATTTATATGACTGTATTCAAAATGTTAATGTTGAATAGGTGATTATCGCCATTGAAACTGTTGTTAATCGTTTACTGTTATATTTGTGCTTAAACAGTATAAAACATTGTGTCAGAAGAAGGAGATTCTATGAGTCTCTCTCTGGACGATTTGTGTATTTTTGGAAGACAGAAGATATGAGTACTTTTCGGTGTAGCACATCCTTGGATCTGTTCAGGCCAACGTCCACAGGATCACAAAGTATTAAAGAACACAGCGGAGAGCTGAGCTGGGAGATATAAATGAGTTGTGTGTGTTTGTGCAAGGGACCAGCTGTCAGGCAGTATTGGGTAGTTGGTGAGACAGGGCCACCAGTTATGGAAGGTGGTCACTGACCGTTCGGGAGACCAGAAGGGTGCGTGTACACTCGTTCGGGAGACCATAGAACAGGACACTTGTTTGTGTGGGTTCAGAATAAGTTTGAAACTTTGGGGTAACAAATTTTGATGTGAAACAGAATGCAGTCGGCAGCCTGAGCTCAGTGGCACAGAAGTGGAATATTGCAGAGGACGTCCTCTCTGGGTTTCAGTATGTTCTGTTTTATTTTTTCCTTCCCTTTTCTTTTGTTTAATGTGGGAATTAACACGGAAATACTTGCAAGAGAGAAATCAATGTCAGGCACAGCGAGAGGCAGGAGAAGGAAGGGGACAGGTCTAGAGAAGAGTTGGAAGGGATGCAAAGAGAGAGTGAGAAACATGGATAAGTAGCAGCAGGAAATGGAACAATATCAGGATCATTCAGTCAGGGAGCTGGATAGTCTGAGAGACAAATGGGGAAAGGCCCAGCGGGCGGGTTCTCACTGGGCAGCAGTCATGGGAATGGTCAAAGAGGAAGGTGAAGAGGAAGTACTGGCCCGGGAAGTTGACAAGTGGGAACGTGCCAGTATACAGGACAGGTTGTCCCCAGCCTTGCCGATTGGGATGGCATCGATCGAGGTCAGAAAAAACAGGCTCTGAATCCTGCTGAGCCAGCCGGCCCCTGACACTGATTACTACGATTCACAAACCCTTCATCCCCGGCAGAAGCAAAGCATTTTGTCTGAGCCGCCCTCACTCAAAGTTGCGTGTGGGAATGCAGAATTCTGGCGCCAGCTCAGAGAAGTTCACCAGATGCGTCCCAAAGATACACATGTGTTGGTTAAAGCCAAATGTACAAGACATCTGTGGGAAAGTATAGCCCAGGGGGTGTGGGATGTTATGTGGGGGACCAGTGGGAGTGGCAGTAAAGAGGAGAAATATCGTAATGTGAGGGAGACACAGACAAAGTGTGAGGAGCGACATAGCTGCCTGCAGAGGCAGAAGGAATGAAGGTAAAGGGTCACCAGAGAGGGGAAAGTGAGGAGCAGGAAGTGAACGAGCGGGCAGAGCTCAGGGCAAAAAGAGCAGCAGAAGAACAAGAGGTGACTGGAACTGCAAGTGTTGGGGAAGGAACTGCTGGAGCCGATTCAGTAAATTGTCTGGAGGGGCAGAGAGACACGGCTCACTTCCAACTCTCCTGCCACAGCGCTCCAGCCCGAGGGTTTCTCGATCCACTGCATAGACCAGATGGCAGCGTCGGTTAAGGGAAAAGGCGGCAGTGTCTGCTTTATGATAAATTTCCCTTTCTTCGGCGGCGAGGGGGGCTGGATTTGTCACCGAACACCAACAAACTTCAACAGATGTTGTGTTGAAATTATCCTGTCCGGTTACATCATGGTCTGAGTGGCAATTTGAATGTGCAGGAATGTAAAAATCTGCAGAGAGTACCGGCCTCTGCCCAATACCTTGTCGGCAAATCCCTCCCCACCATCGGTAGTGTCTGCCTTAAGAAGAAAACATCATTATCAAAGATCCCCACCATCCAGGCCATGCCATCTTCCCCCAGCTACCATTGGACAAGAGATACAGAAGCCTGAAGTCCCACACCACCAGGTTAGGGTACAGCTACTTCCCTTCAACCATTCGGTTCTTGAACCGACCAGCACAACCCTCATCACAAGAATTTACAGACACTATGACACTTTCATCAATTTGCACAAAAATGGACCTTGTTTTTTTTTGTTCTAATGTTGTTGCTTCTTGTAAAAATTGTGTTTAATTCATGTTTCTCTCGTGAATGCTGCTTATCCCATGCGATGTACCTTTGATGGTGCTGCAAGTAAAGTAAGTTTTTCATTGCACCTGTGCATATATGCACTGTGCATATGACAATAAAATCGACCTTGACTTTTACTTTGATGATGCCACAAACTAAATCCAAAGTGTAAGTTCATCTTTTCAACGCCAAGAGCATTCTGTTCTCGGTTGCTGTGTTCAATTGTCGAATGACAGCTTTCACCGATTCCATTCACTCTTTAAGATTGTCCTTACTTTTCTTGGAAGAAATGGAAGCAGGATTACACATCACACACAATTATTCATCAAAACAATTATTGGCTTCAGCTGCTTCAAGTTGCTTATATCAATTAATATAATTAGCAAAAACAAAGATACCTTCCTAATGTGCTCCTTGGTGATTGATATTGGGTATAAATATAACAGACTGTGAATGCAGAGTATTTTCTGGTTACAGCTTTCAACAGCAATGCTTGGAGTTGCACAAATCTTGGGGTTGGCCATTTACTATTCCATCATGAAAGTGATCGGCATTCTTGGTAAATTATTGTTGTTAATTATCAATCTGCAAAATGTTGTGAAATATTGCATCACTGCTGTGCTTACTAGGATTGGTGCTTTCTGTCAATTGGAGATTTTTACCCCTTTGCTGTTCTCCCAGTATCGTTAATGCCCTTTAATTGTTTTCTCCCATTGGTTGTACCAGTTTAATTGAATATTTTATTCCTTTTAAAGTCTATTTCTTTATAGTGCATTTTGTACAATTAGTGGTGGAGTTTCTTCTTTACAACTTCAAATGTTCAGTGGTTTTGATACCAATTATATCATCTCTTCTCCTTCTGATGGTAAACACCCAACTATAATGGAAGCAATTTCTTTTCTTGTGGCATTTGTTTGAACAGTTTCAAACAAAATTTGACCACAAATCGATATGAAGGCGTTTAAAACAGGGGATGGATTGTTCAGAATATCATGAGAGTGTTGAAGTTGCGGAACTGAGGGTCCACAAGTCAGTAAGTGCACGATTGGTATTTGAATTGGAGATTTTGTGATTCAATGTTCTGGCTGCAGAGAGGTGATGAAAGTGAATTTATGGAGAGTGCAATATGGAAGATCGGTCATTGATGTATCCAGATGAATATTATTTAAGCTCAGAAATGGAGACAAGAGGAGGAATGGATGGTGTTACCGGGCTTGATATTGGCATTCTTGGTGAAATAGCAGAGAATCTTGAACTAAATGCAGATTGGACAATCCAGATTACTTGTGGTGCATGTGGGGAGGGTGTGGAGTGAAAAACGGAATTGGTTTGGTGGATGAAGACGTGCATGTGAAAGGGATATCCGAGGGAGCGCAGCTTTGTAGCAGTGATCTGTGATTTTACTGAGCATTGGTATTGGTTTATTATTATCACTTGTACCAAGGTATAGTGCAAAACATGTCTTGAATACTGATCGTACAGGTCAATTCATTACACAGTGCAGTTACGTTGAGTTAGTACAGAGTGCATTGAGGTAGTACATGTAAAAACAATAAAAGAACAAAATGTCACAGCTGAAGAGGAAGTGCAGTGCAGGTAGACAATAAGGTGCAAGGTCACAACAAAGTGGATTGTAAGGTCAGAGTCTATCTCATCGTGTAAGGGAACCGTTCAATAGTCTTATCACAGTGGGATAGAAGCTCTCCTTGAGCCTGCTGGTATGTGCCCAAAAGCTCCTGTATCTTCTGCCTGATGGGAGAGGAGAGAAGAGAGAATGACCCGGGTCGGCGGGGTCTTTGATTATCCTGGCTGCTTCACCAAGGCAGCGAGAGGTAAATATCCATGGAGCAGAGGCTGGTTTCCGTGACGCGCTGGGCTGTGTTCACAACTTTCTGCAGATTCTTGCTGTACTGGACAGAGCACTTGCCATCCCAAGCTGTGGTGTATCCAGATAGGATGCTTTCTATGGTGCATCGATAAAAGTTAGTGAGTGTCAAAGGAGACATACTGAACTCCTTTAGCCTCCAGAGGAAGTAGAGGAGCTGGTGAGCTTTCTTGGCCATGGTATCTACGTGATTTGACCAGGGGTAAATATTGGTGATGTTCACTCCTGGGAAGTTGAAGCTGTCAACCCTCTAGACCTCAGCACCATTGATGTAGACAGGTGCATGTGCACTGCCCCCTTTCCTGAAGTCAACGACCAGCTATGAGGAATAATGAGGATTTACAATGTTGGGCAGTTGGTGCACTGTCTCTGTGCCGGTGGAAAGTGCCTCATCCCACTTTTCAGCACAATGACTTTCGTCCTCTTCAAATTCACATCCAAATGTGGATTAAATATGAAGAAGGTTTTGGGAAGTGAGTTCCAAACATCCATCTGAGACAACAAAACACACAGCACAGTCATAACACACACAAAATACACACAACACACAATCACTAACACACACTCAATCCCTCTGTCGTCCTCTATTGCAGCTAACTTGGCCGTGATTGGGGTAATGTTGTGCAGACGATGTGGTCTCTCCAGATGTATCACTGTCTATCTGCTGTCGATGGCGGTGACGGATCTCCTGGTGATTATCACGAGCGTAATGTTAAACCGGATTGTTCCCATGACTTTCCCATCCAGTTTTTTTAACCATTGCTCCGGCCTGCAGTGTAATACTTGCGATAGGTTACGGAATAAGAGACTGCTCCGTCTGGGTGACGGTGATGTTCGCCTTTGATCACTTTGTGGCTATTTGCTGCCAAAAATTGAAAACCAAATATTTCACAGAGCGAACGGCGGCTGTGGTGATCGGAACGGTTACTGCCCTGAACAGTTTCAAAAATGTGTTTCTCTATTTTACATATGAACTTCCACATAAAACCGAGCCCACACCGTGCAGGAGTAAGTCAGCATTTTATACCCCTCATGGCTGGATAGCATATGACTGGATAGAGAGCATTTTAGCCCCCTGTCTGCCATTTGTTCTTATTTTGCTGCTCAATTTCCTAACCGTCAGTCACATTTTAAGGGCTATTGGAATCCCCAGGAAACTCCAGGGCGGTGGGATTAATGACGGCCAGAGCGACCCGGAGACGGACAGCCGCAGGAAGTCTATCGTCCTGATCCTCAGTATCTCGGGTATCTTCATCCACTTGTGGCTACTGGTACTGATAACTTTCCTCTACATTCGCATTGCCAATGTCTGTTACTTTTCAGGTTCCAATTTCATGACTCAAATTTCCCTCTGGAAGAAAGTGGGATCGGGCTTCAGTTCTTGTGTTCCTGCGTGAACCCATTTATTTATGCAGGGATACAGAGTAAGATCAGAGTCGAGATAAAGCTGGGGCGTAAATATCCACTGACTCTCATTAATAACTTACTAAAATAAACAATTTTTATTCTTTGTGAATGGTTCATGTTGCAAACCACCCTTATCTTGTTCTCTATCATCTCCCCTGCTCAGTCCTGTATTCATTGAGTTATACAGCACGGAAACACGCCCTTCGGACCACCTTGTCCTTGCTGACAAGATTGCCTCACTGAACGAGTCCCATTTGCCTGCATTTCGCCCATCTCCCTCTCAACCTTTCCTCTCCATGCACCTGTCCTTATGTTTCTGAAACATTGCAGTTGTTCTCACCTCTACCATTTCCTCTGGCATCTCGTTCCACACACTCACCGCCCTCTGTCCTCACTCTTGGTCCACGCTGCGTTGTGATGGCGCCTTGCTCCTTCCTGCTTATTGTACATCTTGTTCTCTCTCATATCGCCGGCTCTATCATATAGTCACAGAGTTACACAGCACAGAAACAGGCCCTTCAGCCCACCAACTCCATGCCGAACATCAAGGCACCATTTACAATCATGACTATTTTATTCTCTCCAAATTCCCATCATCTACTCCCAGATTCTACCGACACACTAGGGTAAACTTACAGCAGCCAGTTAACTTACCAACCTACACGTTTTTGGGATTGGGAGCAAACCCTGTGGTCACATGGAGAACATGCAGACTCCACACGGACAATACTGGAGGTCAAGATCGAACCTGGGTCTTTGGAGCTGTGAGGCAGCAGCACTCCCTGCTGTCCCACTGTACCGCCCACCTGCAGCGTTAGATGAATCAGCAGCATCAAGAGCGGTTGGTTTCCTGGACATTACAGAGGTCTGGTCACAAGAATGAGAGCTGTTGGCAGATTCACCAATAGGAAGGAGCAGGGTTGGACTGATAACACAACCATCGGCAGTATCTACATGAGGTGCTGCTTCAAGAAGGCAACATCCATCATCAATGGTCCCCACTACATGGGCCATGCCATCTTCTAGTTGCTGATATTGGGCAGGAGGTACAGAAGCCTGAAGTTCCACAACACCAGGCTCAAGAACAGATACTTCCCTTCAACCATTTGCTTCTTGAACCAGCTGGTGCAACCCTAATGACTACAGTTGAGCAGTGGTCTGAACACTTTTTGATCACATTGCACGGAAGTGGCCTTTGTTTTCCAATTGTGTGCTTTCTTGAAAAAATGTTCATGATTTGTATTTAATCTATGCTTTTCTTGTGATTGCTGCTTATCCAATGTTATGTGCATGTGATGCTGCCTCAAAAAAGTTTTTCCTTGCACCTGTGCACACATGTGCTTGTGCAGATGACAATAAACTCGACTGTAATATTGACATTAACGAAATTGATCACACCATATCAGAGATAATTCCCTTTGTCCCATCTATCCCACAGCTCATTTTCTCTGCATCTTCATTAACTTTTCTTTCTCTCTTTCCCAGATGAAAGGGGTTTCAGCTTGAAACATTAACTGTCCTTCTGTCATGGTTCTGAGTTCAGGCCCTCAATTTGGCTCCATTGATGCCTTGTTGTCCAGCGCATGGATTCCATGCTGGTATGATTAGACAAAAATACACACCTGAGCCCCATCCGGGGCCTAGAATAAGAACCTGTGTTTCTCTGCCACGTGTTGCTAGAGAATTGGTTTACCTTTAGGTATACTTTGGTTTCAGTTGCTTCGCGTAGGTTTACTCTAGAGCAGTCCTGTGTTCTCTATTCCTTTGTGAAGATCCAGTTCGTGTTGGGATTCTGCTTCTAATCTCCGAGGCAAGATTCCTTCCATTTACTGCCTACGTTTGTCCTGAGGAAGTATCCTGACTCCAGTCTTGTATCGATGTGCCGGATTTGGGTTCTCTGTGAGTTTGCTCGGGATGAAGATTGTGACAGAATACTCTGGCCACCATGAACCCAGCGGACAAGAATCTTCTGTATGAAGCCCTTCCAACCAGGGTTCACTTCTGGGCCGGCATGATCAGGATCTCCGGGGGGTTGTGGCAGACGTCCAGACCCTTACCTCAACTGTTGGACAGCTCAGTGAACAGGTCAGTTGAGTCTCTGCTCTCCTTGCCTCTGCCAATTCTGGAATTCGGTCTGACCAGCCTGGGCCATCAGTTGGAGCACCACAGTGCAGTATGATATCCGAACCACCCAGGGAACAGCCTGAACCTGATCCAGAGCCCTACACAGGGGATCTGGGAAGATGCCGGTCCTTCCTACTACAATGCCTGTTAGTTTTTGAACTACGGCCCTCCATGCACTCCACTGAGAGTTGCAAGGTCGCATTCACTGTGGGGTTGTTGTGAGGAAAGGCACTGGAATGGGCAACGGCCATTTGGGACCACCAGCCAGAGACCTGTTCCTCATTTCACACCTTCATCGAGGAGATGAGAAAGGTCTTTGATCATCCCATCCGTGGAAAAGAGGCAGCCAAGCGACTCCTCACCCTCCGCCAGGGCTCCCGCAGTGTCGCAGAATACACTGTGGATTTACGGACGCTGGCGGCCGACTCAGGGTGTAACTGGAAGGCTCTCCAAGCGGTTTTTTGGCAAGGCCTCTGCGACAAGAATACGGATGAGTTGGCTTCCGGGGATGAGACGAGCAGCCTGGATGCATTGATCTCTCAAGCAACCAGGCTGGATAACCGACTCCAGGAAAGGCAGAGAGAAAGGATGACTCGTCCAACGCCTCCGTTCCCTTAGCAGTTCACCTTCTCAGCCTCTCCTGACGTGAACCTCTCTGCTCCCTCTGCTTCCCCTAGAGGAGCTCCCCACTCAGCCGAATGCACCACCCCTCAGGAGCAACCAATGCAACTCGGGCTGAACCGCTTTTCTTCCTCTGAACGATATCGGAGATTAATAGTTGGAGGATGTCTCTATTGTGGCCTGCCTGGCCATTCCCTGGCCACTTGTTCCCTCCGAACAAAAGGGAATTGGTTGCCAGCAGAGAGGAGACACCTGGCGAGCCAGACATCCTTCCCTCAGTCCTCCCAGAATAATTTGCTGGTGCCAGCTACCATCACATACCTTCAACAGTCCCTGTGCTCTCTGTCTTGGTCTACTCTTGTGCAGAAGGGAAAATGTTGGATGAAAAGGTAGCCTCCCAGGCAGGGATTCCCCGGTAGCCATTGACTGCACCTCTAGACTTCGGGCACTGGATGGTCGACTGTTGACCAGAGGCACACACCGGACAGTTCTGCTATCGTTGCTGCTCTCTGGAAACCACGGGAACAGATCCAATTCTACTTGATATCCTCTCCACAGATACCAATGATCCTTGGATACCCGTGGTTGAGCCACCACAATCCCCACTTTGATTGGGCAACGGGCACGATAGTCAGTTGGAGTCCTTTCTGCCATTCCAATTGTCTCCAGTCGGCCCTTTCTCCAGTACAGGCTCCTGTTAGTTCGTCAGCCGCCGATGCCCCTGACTTGCCCCTGGTCCCAGTGGAGTATCATGACCTGGGGCAAGTGTTTAGTGAACAAGGGTCTCTTTCCCTGCCTCCTCACCCCCCATACGACTGTACAATTGACCTCCTTTCCGGGGCTCTGCTGCCTACCAGTAGGCTAAATAACCTGTCCCGACCAGAGAGGGAAGCAATGGAGAAATACATCAATGAGTCTCTCTCATCTGGCATTACTCGCCCCTCCTCCTCCCCGGTAGGTGCAGGATTCTTTTTTGTGGGGAAGAAGGATGGCTCACTGCGCCCTTGCATTAACGATCGGGGCCTCAAGAACAAAACTGTGAGAAACAAGTATCCCCTGCCGCTCATCAATTCTGCATTTGAACTACTTCCGGGGCCACCGTTTTCTCTTAGCTTTACCAACGAAGTGCGTACCACCTGGTCAGGATAAGGGTGGGGGATGAGTGAAAGACTGCCTTTAAAGACCCTCTAGCCCACTTTGAATACCTGGTGATGCTATTTGGCCAGACCAGTGCTCCTGACGTCTTCCAAGCGCTGATCAATGATGTCCTACGAGACTTCATAAATAGATTCGTGTTTGTCTATCTGGAGGAATTCTGATCTTCTCTTGAAGTCTTCGAGAACACACTCAGCATGTCCGTCGGGTTCTCCAGAGGCTTTGGGAGAACAAGTTCTTCGTTAAAGCTGAGAAATTTGAATTTCATGTCCCCTCTGTCAGCTTCGTAGGATACATTATTGAGAGCGGATGAGCAAAGGCAGATCCTGAGAAGATCCGGGCAGTGGCGGAGTGGCATCGACCCACTACACGCGAGCAACTCCAACGGCTACTGGGGTTTGCAAATTTCTCCCGCCGTTTCCTTAGGGATTACAGTCGAGTGGCGGCGTCCCTTATTCGACTTACTTCACCTAAGGTCCCTTTTCAGTGGACTGCCGAATCTGACTCTGCATTCTCGGACCTGAAGAAACG
>JARFYF010065839.1:0-12957 GCA_030265395.1 Rhina ancylostomus | reverse complement strand
ACACAGGTTCTTATGCTAGGCCCCTGATGGGGCTCAGGTGTGCACAGTTGTCTAATCAGTCCAGCATGGAATCCATGCGCTGGACAACAAGGCATTAATGAGCCAAATTGAGGGCCAGAACTCAGAACCATGACACACAACACCTTTCTGTATATCCACAGTAGATGTTGGTACAGATGCAGATGTTCCCACACATAATGCATCACTCCACAGACAGATTTATACACCCACAGTTCCTCACTGTGCAGACACTGATGTGTACAGACACAGAACCTCTCTGTACAGACACTGTATGGACACCAACCGATACACCCACAGGAGCTCAACATATGGACACAGCTCCATACACACTGAGCACCTCACTGTGAAGTGACAGCTCTGGACACAATGGTCCACAGTGTAAGGACATGGCTCCGTACACACTGCACCTCAAAGTAAAGACACATCCTTCTACAAACTGATCCTCACAGTAAGCACACAGCTCTGTACACAGTGACTCTCACTGTAAGGACACAGCTCTGTACACACCGACCCTCATCGTGAGGACACAGGTCAGAGCACACTTATCTTCACTTCAAAGACACAACTCTGAACACACTGATCTGCAATAAAAGGAGACAGCTCTGTACACACTGCACCTCATTGTCAGCACAAATCTCTGTACACACTGACCCTCACTGTAAGGACAGCTCTGTGCACACTGAGCTTCACTGTGAGGACACACCTCTGTACACACTGATCCTCACTGTAAGGTGTTGCTAACCAGCAACAAATGAAACACACTGAGTCATGATTTAATTTTAATAACTAATTTAATAATAACTACTTATGATAATAAGAGAAATAAAATTAAAGATGTTGGGATGTTAGACGTAAAAATATAAAATGATAACCCAAGATCTAAACTCGTAGTGTGTGTGTGGCAAAATCCCAAACTCCATGTCCAGGAATAATTCTCAAAGTTCAGTTCAGCAGGCCATGAGGTGAAACGTGAGCAAACACTTCTTCAACAAACAATGTTAGCTGAAGATAAGATGGAGATGTAGATAGAAAACAGAGAGTAACGATGAAATCCAAATGTTCCATGATGGAACCCATATGCACCTCAGTGTCTACTCAGCAGTGACAACTCCACCACATCCGCCACCCCAAAAGGCACTTGAATTGTGGCCACCCACACAAGTACCTGTTTCCTTCTACAGGTTAACAACAAAGTGAACTCCACTGATTTGTTCCAAAGTATCTGCCACTCTGAAAGGCATCCGAGATGTGGCCATCCACACAAATACCTGTGTCCTTCTACAGGTTAACGACAAGGTGGACTCCACCGGATTACTCCAAAAATCCATACGTGGATTGTAGTGATAGAAACAGTCATTGTTTCTCATCCATCGATAGTGAAACTAACAGGCTGGTCTCTCTCTCTCTCTCTCTCTCTCTCTCTCTCTCCTCTCACTGATTCTGAGAGACTGCTTCAAAAGCGTTATTAAGTCCTTCATCTTCTGTCAAAACCATGTCCCCCCACCACCCCCCACCACATACACACACACACGCATACACACACACACGCACACACACACACACGCACACACACACACACGCACACACGCACACATGCACACATGCACAGAATGCTCTATCTTAAAGAGATATTCACCTATAGTAACTGGGTCTGTAACAAAGGACACAGCTCTGTACACATTGGTCCCCACTGTAAGGGCACAGCTCTGTACACACTCACCCTCACTGTAAGACACTGCTCTGTACACACTGACCCTCGCTGTAAGGACACAGATCTGTACACACTGATCCTCCCTGTAAGGACACAGCCCTCTACTCACTGACCCTCACTGTAAGACACTGCTCTGTACACACTGACCCTCACTGTGAGGACATATCTCTGCACAGATTGAACCTCACTGTGAGGACACAGCTGTGAACATACAGACCCTTACAGTCAGGACACAGTTCTGTCTACCTTGAAACGTACTGTAAGGATACAGCTCAGTACACGCTGATCCTCACTGGAACAACGCAAGTCTGTATGCACCAATCCTCACTTGAAGGACACTGGTCTGTACACACACACCCTCACTCTCAGAACACAGATGTGTACACACTGTCCCTCACTGTAATGATGTAGCTCTTTACCCAATGATCCTCACTGTGCAGACACAGCTTGATAACATTGAAATAACTCGCTGTAAGAACACTCCTCCATGTACCCACAGTAAATCACTGGAAGGGTGCATCACCATATCACTTTACGGTCACAGCTCTGTACACCAGCAGTAACTCACTCAATGGACACATGTCAATAACCAGCAGAAAGTCACTTTAAGGGTACAACTCTTTTAACTCACTTTGGCATGGTGAAGATACAGCTCTGTAAATCACATTGCGTCACTGCCACAAGACCCGCCTTATCGTCCTGCAGTAACTCAATGTAAGGTACAGATCTATGCACCCAGAGTAACTCTGTCAGCACAAAGCTCATGACAGCCACTGCTGCACATGGTAAAATACAGCTCTGTACTCCACACTGCATGACCGTATGGATAGAGCTCGATCCACCCACAGTTACTCACTGAAGGACTCACTTCTAATCACACATATTAACACACTGGAAGGAAACAGCTCTGTACACCTGCAGTAACTCACTGGAAGCAAACAGCTCTGTACCCCTGCAGGAACTCACTGGAAGGAAACAGCTCTGGACACCTGCAGTCACTCACTGGAAGGAAACACTGTGGGTGCAGAGAGCTCTGCACAGCTGCATTACCACACTGCAGAAATGCAACTCTGTAAACCCAGAATTTTACACTGGAAAGATCCAGCTCCAGACACCACATTGCATCATGGTAAGGACACAGCTAGATGCACCCACAGTACCTCACTGTGAGAACACGGGTCGATACACACTGATCATCTCACTGCAAGTACACGTCCCTGGACACCCAGAGTACCTCAGTGCAAGGACATTGTGTCTGTGACAAAGTCGTTGGAGAAACTGGTGGAGATGAAAGATTTGATGCATCACAACAAGCAGACACTCTCCTGGATACCCTCACAGTGAAGTCTCTCAAACTCAAAATCCATCATTTTCTTCCATAGTGAGAACTCCGCGAACAGCAGGTGATTCAATACAATCTCAATAGACAACGACGTTGTTCACTTCGATACTTTCTGTCTGACAAATTGTCTCATTGAAATACATAATTACAGCGAGAGCACACTGTAACAGACAAGACACCTCTGAATGTTCAAACACCATTGTTGGGACAAATTACTTCACACAGAAGGTGTAAAAGCTTCAGAGAACAGAGAACCAGACTCCCAGGATGAATGTTGTGAGGGCTGACTCTCTGAGTAAACAAAGATCCCGGTTACTGAAAGATCAAAGATGCCAATGAACACGTTTGATGGGCTCAGTGACAACACTTAGTCTGCCCTGCACACCTCCTTGACCTCTGAAGGAAGGGTCTGAAATAACTGATCTGTTGGTGTCAGGTTTGATGCAGCCAATTAATATCACCCATTGTCTGATGTTTGGTCGATTCAGACAGGAACATCCCACAGGCACAGAAATGTATAAACCACACAATGAGCAGCCGGACCCCTGCTGTGGGCCAGCAGCCTGTGCTCTAGAGGAAACATCCCATTTCAGAACTGATCATGGCTTTTACATTACATTTAAAAAGGTTATTTGAAGAGTGGTGGGTTCTTGGTTGCATTAATACCTGCCACACCTGTTCTGTAATCCCTATTCTGTATTCTGCAATCATGTGGCCCATGACTGACAGTTCCAAAAATGATGCTTTCCTCAAGAACTGAAGGACATCACTGCAAGGACACAACCCAGACACACACAGTACATCACTGTCAGGGCACATCCCCAGACACCCACAGTACCTCACTGAAAGTACAAATCCCCAGACACCCACAGTACCTCACTGAAAGGACACATCCCCAGACACACAAACTACCTCACTGAAAGGACACATCCCCAGACACACACAGTACCTCACGAAAAGGACACATCCCCAGACACCCACAGTACCTCACTGTAAGGACACCACCAGACACACATAGTACTTCACTGTAAGGACACATCCCCAGACACCCACAGTACCTCACGAAAAGGACAAATCCCCAGACACACACAGTACCTCACTGTAAGGACACATCCCCAGACACCCACAGTACTTCCCTGTAAGGACAACCCCAGACACACACAGTACCTCACTGTAAGGACACATCCCCAGACACACACAGTACCTCACTGAAAGGACACATCCCCAGACACCCACAGTACCTCACTGTAAGGACACATCCCCAGACACACACAGTACCTCACTGTAAGGACACATCCCCAGACACCCACAGTACCTCACGAAAAGGACAAATCCCCAGACACGCACAGTACCTCACGAAAAGGACACATCCCCAGACACACACAATACCTCATAGTAAGGACACATCCCCAGACACACACAGTACCTCACTGCAAGGACACCCCCAGACACACACAGTACCTCACTGTGAGGACACATCCCCAGACATCCACAGTAATTCTCTGTAAGGACTTCCCCAGACACACACAGTACCTCACTGTAAGGACACATCCACAGACACTCAGAATACCTCACTGCAAGGGCACAGTTGTGGGGAGAGGGGTTGAGGTGGAATGGGGAGTGGGAAGAGGGGTTGAGGTGCAGTGGGGAGTGGGGAACGGGAGATGTGTTGAGGTAGAAGTGGGTGGGGACGGGGAGAGTGGGAATGGGAGGGGGAAGAGAGGAGGGGAGAATGGGAAGAGGGGGAGGGGAGGAGGGGAAAGGGGAGATGGGGAATACGGAGAGGGGAGATGAGAGGTGAGGGGAAGAAGGGGAGAGTAGAGGGGGAGACAAGGGGAGTGGGCGGTAAAGGGAGCCGGGATGGGGAGAGAGAATGGGAGGTGAAAAGGTGAGAGCGAGGGAGAGAGAGAGTTAAATTGGGAGCAGGAGTGAAAGAGAGAGAGAGAGACAGACAGAAAGACGGAGAGAGGTTGTGGGACGAGGACATTGAGAGGGAGAACCGTGGACAGATGGTGTGACTGAGGAACAAAGGTAGAAGCCGCGACAGAAACAGGGGCTTCCCGGGAGAAGAACGGCTGAGATTTTCCAGGTTCATCTCCCGACTCGTCCGACACAAGATCCAAGGAAACGGAACCCGAAATAACTTGAAAAATCCTCAAACTGCTCCATCCAAAAGAAACCAGAGAGCGGAATCTGATCTGCGGGAGGTCAGAGGAGGGAGGAGCTGAGCCCTCGGGCAGTTCGGAGAGGAACGGCGACACAAAGCAAACCTGTTTATCCAGCGAGGGGCTCTCTGCAGACACTCCCCGGTCGACAGATTCGGGCGGGGGGGGCCTCGGTGAGAAACTCAGGTTGGGGCGGCACTCGCCGCAGATCTGCAGACAAAGGAAACGGCAGCGAGGCTCTCAGGTTCCACTTGGCTCTCTGTCAACGACGTGGCCCCAGGTGAGTGGGGGTGGGGCAGGAGGGGGGATGGGGAGGGGTGCTGGGGGAGGCTCAGAATGAACGGTCGATGCACAACCAGCACATTTAGGTAGCAGAACCGTTTGAAAGAAGAGGAAATGTGCAGAAACGATGCAAACAGCAAAATCCCAATCAAGCGCGGGTCATCAGCACAGAGAAACAACGTGTGTGATGGGGTCACAGGGATCAGGTACATCACACCCACCCCCCAGGCTGAGCGAGGTTCAGGTCTGATCGGTGTTAACCAGAGGAGAAGCACTGAACTGAAGGAACGAGCTCAGGGCCGTCAAAGTGAGACCGAGAACGGAGATTCGGGCAGTGGCGGCGAGAGAGACAACGAGAGGGGTGCACAGACCCCGAGGGACAACAGGTGAGAGCGGCAGTACCTGTGAGACCAGGGTTGAAACGGCAGAAGTGGGACCTTTGGGAGATCAAACTCCGTGCCGTCGGACAAGGTCCAGCGGCAGAGAGGGGAGGGTGAGAATGGAAACGCGCAGAGAAGCCGAGAAAGAGAGAGAAGAAAAGAGTTCGTTCGGAAAAGGGAAAAGAAAGGTGGGTGTTGTTAAGGAAGAGGAGGGAGGGGAGGCATGAGAGAGGGTGAGGGAGAGAATCAGGCCAAATAATAGAGTGCAGCAGCAAAGGAGAATACAGGAGGGAGAAGGGGAGAAAAATACAGAGCACGACACAGACAGGTCAGTGGAGGCGGGTGGGCGCGGCAGCGAGAGGAGGCAGACGGGCATCAGACGGAAGGGACACTCAGAAGCGCTAAATGCTGTGACGGTTGGTGTGAACCACAGAAGGCAGAGAACAGAGAAGGATGTCAGGGTTGAGAGAGCAAGAGACAGACGGAGACTGTCAGATGGACACGGACAGAGAGGGACGAGGAACGTGAGCGAGAGGATCGGCGGATTATTTCCAGACCGATGGAAAGACTGAGAGAGAAAGACACAAGCAGACACTGGACCAGAGAGAGGGACATTCACCATCAGTGTGACTGAGAGCTCCCGAACTGTGTCTGGCGGGGTTGCAGCAAAATCCTCATCAGAAACAGAAACGCGCCTTTCTGTCTCCGTTGTCAGAGATTCAAGTTCTCGCAACAGTTTCCGCTGCGGGCGGCGGGAGGTTGCCGATATCCCTGGTATTTTCCGACAAAACCGACAAACGACGCCAGGAACGATACATCAGACCCATCGCCCAGTGCCCGAGAGAGCGAGCAGCCGAAACCACACCCCGGCAGAGAATCCGAAAGAAACCGGAACCAGATTCGGCCTGAGAACAGAGAACTAAAGGCCGGATCCTCGGGAATTCGGGGCGGAACAGCGACACAAGGCAAACCTGTGCATCCAGTGAGGGGCTCTCCTCAAACCCGCACTGACCGCTCACTGGTTGGTGAATCCGCTGGACACCGGCACCAATCTGTATTACGGTTCAACCCGCCCGCGGTCCCGGTGAGAAGCGGGGGAGCGGGCGGCACTTGGCGCGGCGGCAGGTGAAAGCTTCACCGGCCCCTCAGCCACACACAAAGGGGGAGCACTGAAACTCGTAGGTTGCCCCCCGCTGCTCTCCGTCTCCCCAGGCAACGGCACGTCAGCAGGGGAGCTGGAGATGGGGCGTCACTGGGTGGGCTGGAGGTGGGCGGGGCGTATGTCTGGGCTCAGAATAAACAGTCGGTGGCACAAGGGGTCTTCATTGATGCCGACAACAGCATTGTCAACAGAGGAGGGGAACCGCACAGCCGGCAGCAGTTCGCACACAGGGACTGTTTCTGCAGGGAAACTCGGTGTGGAGTCGTTAGACGTCAATTCCGGAGATTAAATGGGACGATTCTGTTAAATCAGGGTCAGTCAGCGGGAAAGTGATGAACTTGATCAGATCAGTTTATTGTCCTATGTACCAGGATGCATCAAATGGAGAACGGAGCAACTCAGCGGGTCGGGCAGCACCTGTGGAGGGAAACGGACAGTTGATGTTTTGGGTCGAGACCCTTCACCTAAACTGAAGGGTGGAGGGGAGAGAGCCAGCACAAAGAGGTGAGGGGAAGGGCTGGAACAAGAGCTGGAAAGCGACAGGTAGATCCAGGTGAGGAGCAGATATGCAGGTGGGGGAGGGAAGAGCGGAAACAGAGGCTGGGAGGTGGCAGGTGGAGGCAACAGAGGGCTGCAGATGGTGAAAGGAAAGGAAGGTGTAGCATGGAATCAAATCAGGGAGGTGGGGAGGGCAGATGGGAACAGTGGGTGGGGTGTGGAGAGGAGACCCAGTGTGGGAGATGGGCAGACGGAGGGGTGGAGGGGGGAACAGAGTGATGGGGGCTGGGGTGGGCGCAGGATCTGGGGAGATCAGGAGGAGGCAGGAACGGGACAGAGCGGGAGCAGGAATCTTTATATTTACTCAATGGGATATAATTCAACAGAAACACTGAGCCGGCAGTGAGGAGCACCTGGCCGAATGGAACAGCCTCATTGGTCGGCAATGCTTGTTGGTCGCACTAAGGTCACCCGCTGCTGGACCGACTCTTGCCCCGATTCTTCAGCCCGCCGGCAACTTGTCCCAGACAGTCAGAATGTGACTGGAACAAGGCGATGGGGGTGGGTGCAGGTTGGGAGACAGGCGCTTCGGAAGGAGGGAGGTGGAAGCAGAGAAGGGAGGGAGGTTGGGCAGAAGGGAAGAGTGGGGGTTGGGCGTGCGGAGGACCCAGCGGGTGGACTGTGTGGGTGACGGGCAGGTGGAACCAGGTGCGGGAGGGGGCAGAAGCTGGGCAACTGGGCACTGAGTGTCGGGCTGTGCCAGAGGATCCAACTGCATCAGAAGTAGAGAGAACGGAACAGAGGGGGGACGGGTATCCCCACCACACACGTTGATTCTCTGTGTTGATATCCCGCGCTTCGTTGGGATGTTGCTGTTCAGATCGTTTCTGCACATTTCCTCTTTTTTGAAACGGTTCTGCTGCTGAAATTTGCTGATTGTGCATCGACCGTTCAATCTGAACCTCCCTCCCCAAAACCCCTCCCCATCCCCCTCCCCTAGCCCCACCCCCACTCACCTGGGGACACGTCGTTGTCAGAGAGCCAAGTGGAACCTGAGAGCCTCGCTGCCGTTTCCTTTGTCTGCAGAGCCGGTCGCGGTGCAGCGCTCACCTGCCGCAGCTGCAAGTGAGCGACCCTCCGTTTCCCACCGAGGCCGCCCCGCCCGGATCTGTCAACCGGGGAGTGTCTGCAGAGAGCCCCTCGCTGGATAAACAGGTTTGCTTTGTGTCGCTGTTCCTCTCCGAACTGCTGGAGGGCTCAGCTCCTCCCTCCTCCCGCAGATCAGATTCCGCGCTCTCTCTGGTTTTTGTTGGATGGAGCAGTTTGAGGACTTTTAAAGTTAATTCGTGTTCCGTTTCCTTGGATCTTGTGCCGGACGAGTCGGGAGATGAACCTGGAAAATCTCAGCCGTTCTTCCTGCCGGGAAGCCCCTGTTTCTGTCGCGGCTTCTCCCTTTATTCCTCAGTCACACCATCGGTCCACCGATTCTCCCTCTCAGTGTCCTCCCCTCACTCTCTCGCTCTCTCCCTCTTCCTCTGTGTCTCTCTCCGCTCTCCCGCCCCCAACTGGCGCTCCGACGCCCCTCTCTCACCCCCCGCCCTTTATCTCCCCCTCCCCCTCTGTCTGCGCCTATCCAGGTTCACAGCCCTCGCCTCCACCTCTCCATTCCCCTCCACACTCTCCTCCCTCCTTCCCCACCTCTTGATCCCGATATTCTCCCCACACCGGTCCCATTCACTCTCACCGACCCCGCCCTCCACACTCCCTCCCCTCCACCTCCCCCTCATACCCCCTCCCCTTCCTTCCCCCTCCTCCCCTCCCCAGTCCTCCCCCACTCACCCCTCCCACTCCCCCACACATCCGCCTCCCCAACTCCCCTCCCCAACCACCTCCTCCTCCACAAATCACCCTTCCCAGCATACAACTCCTCCAAACACCCTCCCCAATTCAACCCTCCTCCACCCCTCCCCCTCACTACACACCACACCCTCCCCTCTTCTCCCCTCCAAACCCTGCCCTCCTCCCACACCTCACTCCACCATCCCACCCCACATTCTAACCTTCCCTCACGTAAAACCCACCTCCCCCCCAAATCCTCCCCACACCCCACTACCCACACCCACACTCCACTCCCCCTCCCAACCCCCACACTCTCTCCTCATCCCCCACTGCGCACACACTCACCCGTTTCCGACTCTCCCCTCCCCACTCTGCCACTCCCCCCAAAATTCCCATCTCCAGAGAACCCTCCCCATACAACTCCCCCTCCGCCAAACCCACTCCCAACCCCTCCATCCACCCCTCTTCCTCTACCATCCCTCCGTCTCCCCTCCACGTGCCCTGACCCTCCCTCGATCCCCTCCTCCAGCTACCACTCCCTCTACCCACTCCCCCCTCCCTCTACCCACACCCCCTCCCACTTCCTCTACCCACTCCCCCTCCACTGTCAATACCCCCACTCCTCTAACCCATCCCACTCCCTATATTCACTTTCACCATCCTCTTCCTCCTTCCTCCTCCCTTGTAACCTCTCCATCTCCCTCCACGTACCCCCTTCCCCACCCTCCCTCTCCATCCACAGCCCTTCCTCCCCACCCCTCCCTCACCCTGCATCCTTCCTCCCACACTCTCCATTCCCCCTCCCTCACCCTCAATCCCAACCCCCTCCAAATTCGATCCCTAACTCCCCAATCCCGTGCATATCCCCCTCCAACCCGCTCACTCCTTCTCTCTCCCTCTCTCCTTCCCCAACACTCCCCAAACCCAACTCTCCCGCACTCCAGGCCTCCATGCCCACCCATCACTCCCCTCCTTTTCCCTTCCGTATCTCCCCAACACCCCTTCCTCACCACTCCCTACCTCTCCCTCTTCCACTCGCTCCTCACCCTCCCCTTTTCCACTCACTCACCCTCTCTCCTCCCCCTCAGCTCTCCCCTCCCACCACACAATCCCCTCTCTGCTTCCCCGTCACCCCTCTGCCCCTACACCTCCTCTCTCCCCTCTCCACTCTCCCCACACCCCATCCCCTCTACACTCTCCCAGTTCCCCTCCACCACTTTCCATCCACTATCCCACTTATGCTCCTTCTCACTCATTCACACTCCCCTCTCCACTCACCACTCTCCCCTCGCTGCTGGCTTGTTGGTCTGTCTCCTTATACTAAGTTGCTGCTCATGCACAGAGCTGTGTCCTCACAGTGAGGTCATGTTGGTTCACAGAATGTGTCCTTGCTGAAAGTGTCCTCACAGCAATGTAGCGGGGGTGTATAGAATGTGTCCTTGCAGTGATGCAGTGTGGGTGTATAGAATGTGTCCTTACAGCGATGTCGTGTGGAATTATGGATGACAGCATATTGTTTTATTGTGTTTGTATAGAAAACTCCAGTGAATGATAATTATTGTGCATGCAATGGTCTGTTTCCTTACTTTAGATCGTGTGTGTCTGAGGAATATATCCTTGGAACAACATTGTTTTGCTGCATAAATTGTAACCGTGGACTGATGCCATGTGGAATGTCTCTTTGCCTGATGATTTGTGTGTTCACAGAATGCACGTTTACCTTGGTGCTGTATGGGTGCGGAGAATGGATCCTCACACGGATATACTCCGGGTGTCTCCAATGGTGTCCGTCCAGTGCTGTTGTGCATGAGCATAGAATGTGTGCTTGCAGGGATGAAGTTGTTTTCTGCATATTATGTATCCTTGCATTGACGTCGAGTGTGTTTAGTGGACTGTGTCCTTACTCTGAGGAACTGGAGTGAATTGTCGTGTGTCCTGTTGGTGATGTGCTCTTGGTGTCTGTGTCTTTGAATGTGTGTTGGCTTGCTGCTGCTGGACTGAGCTGTGTCATTCTCATGAGTTTCTGCTTGTTTCTCGAGTTTCGTACTTCCAGTCAGTTAGTGCTGGTGTCCGATGCTGTTTCTGAACATGAATTAGTACTGGTGTGTTGGCTGTGTGTTCGTGCTGCTGTGATGGTGTCTGTGTGTGTCTGCCCCCCGCGCTGCATTACGACTGGTGTACAGAGCAGTGTGCTGACCGTTCATTTCTGATGGATTCATTGTGTCATAGAATCATCCGACCATTCGGCCCGACGGTTCCATGTTGAACAGAATGCCCGTCCTAGCTCATTGTATTTGCCCACGTTTGGCACATATCCCTCTGATCCTTTCCAATCCACATGTCCAACACTGAGCTCATGTTAATTGTCAAACGCTTAACATTGAAAATTAGCTTGACAATGTTGTGAATGTGCCTGCCTCAGCCTCTTCCTCTCACACCTCATTCCGTGTATCGTCCACTCTCTGGGTGAAAATGTTGCCCATGATGTTCTCAATAAACCTCTCCATTCTCAACCTGCAGCTCTGCCTCCCAGTTCCTTATGTCCAACCGTAGGAAGAAGACCGTGTGCATTCACCACACTGTCACAAAGGGCTGTGTCACTCTACTGAGGTGCTGCTGGTGCACAGAGCCGTGTCCTTCCACTGAGTTACTGCTGGTGCACAGAGCCGTGTCCTTCCACTGAGTTACTGCTGGTGCACAGAGCCGTGTCCTTCCTCTGAGGTACTGCTGGTGTACAGAGCTGTGTCCTACCACTGAGTTTCCGCTGGTGTGAGGAAGTGAAGGTTCAAGAATTGCAGCAATGCCCATATCTGGTTGGCCAAAACATATATATTTCTCTCGCAAGGACTTGCAAGCTGCTGACCTACCAGTTGTTGGAATGTTAAGTGTTTCGGGTAATGGTCCATCCCGATCTGTCAGACGGCAGCGATACTGGGTGTAATTAACATCGAGCTGGAGGCTTGGTCTGAACAATGAAGGGTGATACCTGCCGTTGAATGTCGTGATTATACCTCAGTTATACTAAGACAAGAGGTGTGATCGCTGTCTCGGGATCTCTTTCGCTTGACCGAAACTCGTGGCGCCGTCAGCATGGGATGTGCGACAATGTCTGTATAAACCTCTGTCTGCCCTTTGTGCGCGGAGAACTCGGGAAGCGACTTGAGTGAGTGCTGAAGAGAATTCTCCTTGCGGTGCGCTGCTGATAAAGGTGTTTGTTCGAATCGACCTCATGGCACCGTGTTACTGACAACGGACAGAAGGGAAAAACTAATTTCGGGACGACAGTGTCCTTGCAGTGAGGAGCAGTGTGTACAGAGGGTTGTCATACACTGACGTGATCATTGTTTATTGATGGGTGTCCTGACAGTGAGGATCAGCGTGCAGGCCCTGTGTCATTGCAGTGAGGTGAGTCATGTGTGTACAGCTATATCCTTTGAGCGAGTTGACCTGGGTAAACAGATCTCCGCATTGGTGGTGAAGTTGGTGTGTGTGTGTGTGTGTGTGTGTGTGTGTGTGTGTGTGTGTGTGTGTGTGTGTGTGTGTGTGTGTGTGTGTGT
>JARFYF010065838.1:0-12958 GCA_030265395.1 Rhina ancylostomus | reverse complement strand
CAAACTCCTTACAGACAGTGATGGGAATCGAACCCCGATCGCTGGTGCTGTAATAGCATCATGCTAACCGCTACACTACCATGCCACCCCTTCAACTATTTCTTCACTATTTAAAGGGGCACTTTGCTGACATCATGAAATCTGATAAGGCAAGTTCAAAAGTACCTGCAGATAGATCAAACCTCTTCCAAAGTCTAAAGAGAGTGTAATAATCAATAGTGAGTACTTTTCCTAGCATGTAGCTGCCCAGTTACTCATTTGATGTAATTCGATTGTAATTCCATTGACTACACTTCATTACTGGAGGTGTAGCTATGGCCAAGCATGCCTACTTGGAGTAGTTGGGGACTTCAGGGCAGGAGGCAAGGACATGCCCATCTGTGACTAGAGTAGTCCTACAGAGTCTTCAGAGATACCACATTCTAGCTAGATTTCTCTGACAAACAATGAATTAGCAGGCACAGGTTTTCCAAGGCTGTTATCTCTGAAGTATGTGATCTTCAGCCATGTTCTTATGCCTGATCTGGTCTCTCTGTGAAGGTCAAGATTATAATAATTCAATTTCCTTGCCATGATATCTTTAAAACTGACCACACAGATCTCCTCCATGTCTCCCAATTTGCTGCTCAAAGTTGTATCAGAGAATTCACCCAGGATTGTATAGTGAAGAAATTATTTCATCCACTTTGATTTCAATGAGGAACAGGTGACATCTCAGTACTGAGATTTACCAACATTGTTGGTTTCCCATAAGTGGAGGCAGACATTGCCTGCACCTATATGTCCAAAAGGGCTCCCCTTGAGAACCCAAATCCTTTCTGATTGGAATTTTTCCACTTCCTCTATCTGCAGGTGGTTGTGGATCAGAAGAGGAGTTTCTTCATGGTGAATGCCATGTTTCCAGGGATTCCATCTTCCTGAGAAAGTCCAAAGTGCCAGACATTTTCAGCACCTGGTGTTGCCTAAAAAAGACAAACGCTACCCTGTACCATGGCCCCTGATACCAGCATGCTCTCCAACCATGCCAACCAGATTTGAGAATCACGGCAGTACGAGGTTTCAGTGGAAGATGCCATTGATCTCCTCAATCAGATTTTATTATCTGCATCTGTCCAAGGGTGTCCTGCAGTACACTCCAAGCAGGTGCATAGTCTTCATTATCCTGTGCTGCATGCTGCACAATCTAGCAAACCATAGATAGCAACTGCTGCTGGGGAAGAGCAGCAAGGAACCTGGAGCCTGAGGTCAATGAGGTAGAGCTTGAAGAGGAGCAGGATGAAGAAGAAGGTTACTAGATGATCGTTTCCTACTTAGAATCCATAGCTTTATCTCTCAGCTGAATGGAGGAGGGAGCCATTGGCCCCACAAGATATGGGACATCCAAATAAAGAAATGATTTTCATGGATAACTTACAAAATAAATTCCCCAGTGCAAATCAAGTACCCCTCTCCACACTGCAGTCCTTAACACCAAAGACATCCCAACAACCTGCCAGAAGTTGCACAAAATTTCCTCAAATTGTTCTGCAACAACATCTCTATAGTTTCTGATGAGTGGCATCTCATTTAAGAAACTGCTTCTCTTGCTCATAAAATGAGTGCTATCTTCTTTCATCTATCTTAATAGTGTGTGGCCTCTTCCTGTTCCAGTTTTGGCCTATAAGCTTAGCACATTAATGAACATATTTGGCTATGCGTAAGTAATGGAAAAAGTATTCTTGTATTGTAACAACTTCACTCCATGGCTTGAGTTCTCTCAATAATTTGCATGCTGATTTTCTTATCTGTCACTTTTTAATATCCCTGCTTCCACCATTCTGTTGGACTCTGCTTTGTGACCATATCTACCCTTGCCTCTAAGGCACATCATCTGCTTGCCTCATCAAGCTGTGAAATCCTTCTAGTACTCCACAGAAAACCAGCTGTCCTGAACTAACTGTGGCACATAAATTCCATCTTTTGCCTGGCACATTTGATGGTCCATGAGCCATACTTATTGAATACCTGAAAAGGAGTCATATTTGGACAAGGTCAGGCAATTTTTCTGCATATATAAGGAATGTCTAAACACTACAGATATCCTTGACACTGAAGAGGGGCCAAGTTATTTGTCTCCCACTACAAGAGCTGAAGGCAGGCCTGCTTGGGCTGGTATGGTGGCCAAGTATAAAAGTGGCCAAGCAACTTAGTACAAATGGGTTACAATAGTGTGGTGGAGAGGGTGGAATTGCAGTATTTCCATACTGGAAAGAATTTTAAGTTACTTTCGCCCCAGACCATTGCCCAAATCACCTGATTCAGCAACAAGCATTGCTTAGTCAGATATAACAGAACAATTTACATTTATAAACCCTCTTTAGTATCCCAAGAAACTTTCAAATTTCAGTTATAGGACCATTGCATTTTTGGTCCTCTTTTCAGATTTTGTTTCTTGGATAACATGGTCAAATTTGTATGTAAAATGATTTTTCATGAATGCAAGCATGCAAATTTTCTACATGTGCTTACAATAACACACTTGCAGTTTATTCATATGTTGGTAATTTGAAATCATGATGTTAATTTATATATGTTCCAACAAAATTAAAATTTAGTGCATTGATGCCAAAATATTACAATAATTCTGAATTTACCTGGCAGTGATGAAAATTCTCTAATTACAGGGCAGGCATGCTAGGGTAGCGGTTAGCGTAACGCTATTACTGCGTCTTTGACCCGGGTTCAATTCTGGCCACTGTCTGTAAGGAGTTTGTATGTTCTCCCTGTGTCCGCGTGGATTTCCTCTGGGTGCTCCAGTTTCCTCCCATATTCCAAAGACATACGGGTTAGGAAATTGTAGGCATGCTATTTTGGCACCAGAAGCGCGGCGACACTTGCAGGATGCCCCAGAATACTCTATGTAAAAGATGCCTTTCACTGTATGTTTCAGTGTAAATGTGACTAATAAAGATATCTTATTTCCTTTCCACAAAATTGTGCAGGATCCTATCCTAACAAAGAAATGATTATAACTTTCTTAAAAAATAATCATGGAAGGAATTTTCAACAGTGTTTCCAATTAACATCTACAAACCAATAATCCATGAATCAAGATTCAGTTTAAGTTCTGTCAGGAACATTGAACATCAGACCTTATCACAACATTGATTTGGATGTGGACACAAGAGCTGAGTATTAGAGTGGCTGATTTCAACATTGGCTGAGTATAACATCAAGATGGTCCAGCTTAGCCGAGGTCAATGACAGTTATAGTTATTCCTGACATAAAGGAAAATGATTATGATAGCTGAAGGCTAATCGTAGCAGCACTGGGATATCAGCAGGAGTTCCTCAAGGAAATGTTCTTGCCGTAAACATCTTCAGCCACTTTACCAATAACTTTCCCTCAAAGAATAGTCAGAGGTGAAGCTGTTAACTGATTATTTCCCAGTGTTTTGTTCTATTTATATCTCCATCCACAATGATGCAGTCAATGTCAAGTTATAGCACAAATATCAAGATTTAGGCTGCAAACTGGGGGGTAATGTTTCTGCCATATTAACATCAAATAATGACCAACTCAAACAAGAGAAGGGAAGATGATCTCTATAAACCTTTAAGAGCAAAGCCTCCATCGAGTTTCTCCTCCATCCATGCCTTCAAAGACACCATTGACCAGGAGCCAAACTGAATAAGCCATATAAACACTGTAGTTATGTGATAAGAGTAGAAGTTACATGACAGGCACATTTCTGGATCCCTCAATATTCCTTCATCATCTACAGAACTCCACATGAAAGCATGATGAAGCTTAATAATAACTTAGATGCTGCAGCTGCTAATCTTCGTGCAGGCAAAATACTTTGCAGATTGGTATACAGCCAGAGTATACAATATCCACCAGTTCCGACCACAGTGCATTGTGGCTATAGTGTGTATGAACCACTGGTTGCAATAACTATCAGGTTACTTTGATGGCAGCCCTCCTTCTTGTAACCTATACTGTGGTGCAGGACAACAGCAGCAACCTCATAGGAAATCTAGCCTTAGAAATGCATGTGATTTCCTTCTTTTTAACTGTGTCAGTATCTTAAATTCTCTGTCTAATGCCCCCAATTTACTTATTGTTGTCTCAGTCTGTAAAGTGGTTTAATAACTTTAGTTATTCAATCTCTTACCTATTGCTGCTGTAACAATCTCTTTATCTTTGCCAACAGTATGCTCTTACATTCTACATTCCCATTCCATGCCTTGATCCTCCTAAGCTGAATTCTGAAATTGTCCCAATCCTCAGGTTTACCGCTTTTCTGGCAACATAATAAGCCTTTGTCTTTGAGCTAATTCTGTGTTTAACTCTTCTTGATAGCTGTTGCTGGACCACTTTTCCTGGATTTTGTTTTGTTTTAAAGAAATACGTAACAATTGTAAAGTATCCACTAGTTATTTAAATGTTAGGCATTAATTTTTGCTGTCGTATCTTCTTAATGTAGTTTACCAATCTACCATACTCTCATTCCTTTGTAGTTGGCTTTATTCAGATTTAAGGTATTGGTTTCAGATCCAAACTCTTTTTCATGCAATGTTGTGACAAACTTTTATATTCATCATTAACAAATGCACTTCCTCCACTATGCAGCTGTCATTATGTTCACTCATCTTCTCTTCCATAGGACAAGTGAGGAGTGAGCACCAGAGGAGATGATGAAAAGAGATGCCCATCCAGTCACCTTGCTACCTGCTGACATACAAACATGCATTGGTAATAATGAGCAGTGTTTTTTTTTAGCTCATTTTAGATGTGCAGTTTTCCACTATTTCCATGAGGTATCATGTGTCTTCTTCTGTGGGGAGAAGAAGATGGGGACCCCATATCTATTTGGTGTCAGAAGTCAATATCACCCATCTGCAACATAATGCCCTCTTGTGGGTTTGAATTCAGCAGCATGAAAAATGATGATGCATGCACTAATAACTAATAAATGGAACCCCACTTTACAAGAAAGATGGAGAGAAAACATAGGGGACTATAGACTGGTTGGTTGATACAGTCATCATGTAAAGAGTGGCCACCTGCAGAATTTCAAATATGGCTATCCAAGGCATGCAGTTCTTCAACCCTTCACTCAGAGATTACATACTATAACTGCCAGCTTGAATGGGATGCATGAAATCCTGGTCTTTGCTGTCCATTGCTTAACAGCTCATTGCCAGCAGGGAGGTGGTGAGATTGGGGCAGATGGGAATGCATATGAGTTTTGACAGTGAGAAATGCGGTGACCCTCACGGGCTTCTGAGACTTGAGTACATCAGCCAAAAGCTCCTCAGAAATATAGAGCAGAGATCTGAGCAGGCTTCCTATGCCTCTTTTGAAACATTGCACCATGCAGAAGTGACCTGAAAAGGAAGAGGAAAGATTTGTTGTTTGAGTCATAGAGTCATACAGCATGGAAACAGGCCCTTCGGCCCAACTGATCCATATCAACCAAGGTGCCCATCCAAGCTAGTCCCATTTGCCAGCATTTGGCTCATAACCTTCTAAACCTTTCCTATCCATGTACCTGTCCAACTGTCTTTTAAAAATTGTTATTGTACCTGCCTTGACCACTTCCCCTGGCAGCTCATTCTATTTATATACCACTGTCTGTGTAAAAAAAAGTTGCCCCTCAAGTTCCTATTAAATCTTTCCCCTCTCACCTTAAACCTATTCCCCAATAAATCTTGATTAATGACTAATCTTGATTTCCCCAACCCTGGGAAAAAGACTGAGTGCATTCACCCTACCTATGCCCCTCATGATTTTATACACTTCTTTAAGATTTCCTACGCTTCAAGGATAAAAGTCCTAGCTCTTCCAGGCTCTCCCTATAACTCAGTCCCTCAAGTCATGACACCATCCATGTAAATCTTTTCTGAATTCTTTCCGGTTTAATAACATCTTGCCAATAGCAGGGTGACCAAAACTGAACACAATACTCTAAGTGTGGCCTCACCTGTACTTTGTACAACTGCACTATGACCTCACAACTTTTATACTCAATGCTCCGACTGGTGAAGGGCAGCATGCAAAAAGTCTTCTTTACCACCATGTATACCTGTGACTCCATTTTCAGAGACCATGTACCTGAACTCCAAGGTCCCTCTGTTCTACAAGACTCCCCAGGGCACTACCGTTGACTGTGAAAGTCCTATCTTGATTTGACTTTCCAAAGTGCAACACTTCACACTTATCTGAATTATACTCCATTTGCTATTTCTTGGCCCATTTAGCCAGCTGATCAAGATCCCACTGTAATTTTTGATAACCATCTTCACTGTCTACACCACCTATTTTAGTTCATCTGCAAACTTACTAATCATACCTTGTACATTCTCATCCAAATCATTGATATAGATGACAAACAGTAATGGGCCCAGCACTGACCCCTGAGGAACGCCACTAGTCACGGGCCTCCAGTCCAAGAAACAACCCACCATCGCCCTCTGCTTCCTGCCATCAAGCCAATTGTGTATCCAATTAGCCAGCTCTCCCTGGATTCCATGTGATTCAACCTTCCAGAGCAGCCTACCTAATGGAGCCTTATCAAATGCCTTACTGAAGTCCATACAGACCACGTCTACTGCCCTGCCCTCATCAACCTTCTTTGTCACATCATCAAATAGTTCAATCAATTTCGTAAAACATGATTTCCCAGGCACAAAGCCATGCTGATTACCCCTAACCTACCCCTGGCTTTCCAGATGCAAGTATGTCTTATCCCTCAGAATCTTCTCCGGTAACTTATCAACCACAGATGTTAGATTTACTCGTCTATAGTTGCAGATCTTCTGAAACAAAGGCACAACACTTGCTATCCTCCAGTCTATTGGCACCTTACCCATGGCTAACAATGATGCAAATATCTCAGCCAGGGCTTCTGCAATTTCTTCTTCCCACTGTGTTCTTGGATATACCTGGTCTGCCCCTGGAGATTTGTCTACTTTCATACATTTTGAGATATCCAGCACCTCCCCTACTGTAATGCAGACTATTCCCACAAGAATATGCATAATGTTCTTTTTCTGTTATGATATTGACACTCATAAATGTTCTTTTTCTCTGCCCTTCTTCCATCTTGCACATTTTTCATTAATGCCTGGCAACCAGCTTTTTTATTTTATTGAATGGCAAGACATGAATGGGCCCTGAGGAATTAATAGCTGGTGGTAAATTCTTCTACCTGAAATTGTAGACAACGATTGTTAAGACAGTTCTCTGAACTGAATTCTTGTTAAACACAGAATTAATGCTTGTGGAAGTCATATTCCATTTGAAACCAAACATAGGATTAGATTTTTATCCTTCATTTTCCATCCTGGAGAGCCATGTAAGGTGCCTTGACAGATTTAAAGGTGGCCTTCAATTTACAACATTGTGGGTCTCCAGAGTAGTTGTGGTATGCTGAACTGTATACAGCGTTCTACAGCAATAAAGTTTGAGCCTATAGGAGGACTAACTTGCTCTTAAACTCACCCCACTAACCTGCTTCCAAATACATCCACATGACTTATAATTCTGCCCAGTGTCTCAGTATGCAGTAAACATCCTCTTGGCTTTTTGAGATATTAAGATTTGGAAGAGTTTTCAGACCTATAGAACCACAGCTTCAGGTAAAACAAAGTGAGTGAACAAAGTAGCAAATAATGTACTACGTATTACATTTATTGAAATGAGATGCATCCTGCAATGACCACTGTGCTGTTCTGCTTTGGGTGCCTCCAGTGAATAGCTGCCTTCAGTCAATAGCTCCCTACAGCTTGACTAATTTAATAATCTGCATTCTCCACTGACCTTTGGAACTGTTTTGCCTGTAATTCTAACCTTGCATGAACTGTGTGTATTTTTTTAATGAAATGAAGTATATAGTTCTGTAATAAAGAATATCTATTAGTGTACTCATCTCTGAATTAGTATGGTTTGAGTTCAAGCTTCTATGGGTCTGGAAATTCTCCAGTATCTTAATATCTCAAAGAGCAAACAAGAGGGAGGTTTATTGTGCAATGAGCAAAAAATCTGCCATTTCATTGAGGAACTGCAGGGGTACTGCATTATCAATTGGTATTGGATCTTTGATGAGAGTTAAGATTTTATCTGTCCACTCATGTAGATGTAAAGAAAGACTTAATTGAAGGAGGAAGAATGAGATGAGCATGTGTTCAAGCAGAGCAAGGAAAACTGCCAAAGTCCTAGTAAACATTAATGCTTCAAAATACCAAAGACAGATCATTCATTTCTTTGCCACTTCTGAGACATTGCCATGCACAAGTTGGCTGCCTTTGCCTACATAACAACTGTACTTCAAAAATAATTAATGCCTTGAGGGTGTGAAAGGTGCTTTGTAAGTGTAGATTCTTTATGCAAAAAAATCATACTTGAACATATCATGCATAATGCCCTTTCCTCTGAAGTTGCTACTGTTATCCCCCTGGTTACGTACTGCAGTGATGATTCATCATGTGTAAATCCAGACAGTGAATGTCTGCATATTTGACCACAGAGCATTATAGCTGAGCCTATTACTGCTGAAGCTGTTGTGGACAAAAGCAACCTGTCTTGTAGAAGTGACTGGATAAAAAATGCACATTGTGACTGATTTTTTTCTCCTCTTTTACTCTATGGATATCAAACTGAATTGTATCACTCTTACTGCTGCCTTGCCTGAAATCAATTAACTCGCCCTACAATGTTGTTTTGCTAGTGTGTGTAGCTCCATTTTGCACTTGGTAACATGTGAAACCAAGTACAAAGAAGAGTTTGGTACAAAGAAGAGTTCTACATATTATTTTTGAGGTGCAAAGATGGAATCTTTCAAAAGATTCTCTTAAGTCTCCTTTCCAGAGAAAAGAGACACAAAGTCCTTTAGCTTTTCTAATATCTTATATTGATCAGAATGGTGCCATTTTCCGTCATTGGCTTATGTTGAATGCTGAACCTACATTCACCACAGGATCTCTGCCATTCTTCGTACTTTTCAACCATTTTCTCACTAACCATTATAATCCTGTTTCCTGGTCGTTCCTCAGTGTGGCCTCCACTTTTTCTCTTCATGTCCAAAGGATACAACATTGAGCATATCTGATAGATAGCTTGCCTAACCATCCGTCACCAGATCAGGTTTGATCATGTACCAAAATGGCCCAGTGCTTATCCTGGGAATAAAAGTAACCCCAGACTCCTTAAACTATTAACTTTTGCCCCCTTTTATCTCTAAACATACAAAGAATCCAGGTGCTTCTCCTGGTTTCCCACTTTCCCTTGCATGTGAAATCTGGTCTGAGGCTCTTCAGACCTTGCCTGAACAGAGGACTTTTGGATGTTGAAGACAACATACAAGTGCACTATTTTAGATTAAGTGATTGCAGAAAATATGGCAGTTCGGGCTTTACTATTAGCCTTGGTGCCCTAGGATATGGAAAGTGTAAATTTATCCAGGATTCCCATTCTATATTGCTAACCTGTGATTTGAGGTCAATCCTAGATCAGATGAATTGACTCAAACATGAGAACATACTTGGTGGAACAATTGCCCCTTGAGATGCAGGAATCTTTGAAGTGTGTTTTAAAAGGATACTACTGACCCAAAGAACTTGCAAAGGATGGAAATGATGTGTATTATTAAGATCATTCCCTCAAAAATATTTATTTTTGAAGATCACTGCAGCATTGATTCAGAAGGTGCTTTTTCCTCAGACATTTCAATTGGTAAAACAATTACTTGCATTTAAGCTGTTTCTAGTTCCCTGTTGCAATGTTGAAGTATTTCAAACCTCAGCTTTTCCAAAATCATTTAATATTGTTTATTTTCTCCTGTTCTATCTCTCATTCCCTTTTTGCTTAATCTCCATGCTTTCTATTCTCTCTTTTTTAGGCACTGTGAGGGATCTTGTGATGCAGTTACTGTTGCCAGGCGACAGGCATTCAGTGTGAAGGCATGCAGGTCCATACGTCTTATACCTCAGGCTGCCATGGCCCATGGTGCCTTGCTTCCCTGGTGCTTGCTGTCGACAATGCAGACCTTTTGCATTGAGCATTTATCAAAGCACAGCATAGTAATGACCACTCACCAGAGGGGAAATTGAGATGACCCATAGGCCAAAGCTGTTAGAAAGACTGCTGGGAAGGGTAACAGGGTCATGGCATCCCTGTCCCACCCACTTAGTAGCCAGTTAGTACCAGAACAGAGAACAGCACTGCTCTGTTCCTCATTGTTTCAAAAAGCTCAGTATCAAATGACAAATATTTACTTGGCAGCTATAATAGAACAAAGAAAGAGCAGAAGTATAATTGACTCCACAGTGTTTTTACAATGCTTTTTCCAATTACTTCACTACATTGATTGGAAATACTTCAGTCTCCGATATGCTGCTTCTAGGAAAAGAAATAAAACATAGCTTTCTGAAGAAGCTCTCTGTATATTCGTCTGTAAGTTGCCTCTCACCACATCTCTTTGCTTCTGGCACTATATTTATGGGGAAGTTGGAAGTCAAGAAACAAGATGATTAATTGACAGGTTCCCTTCTATAACAAAGTCTTTGATAGCAGTGAGGATGTTTGGGAGTGTCTTGTCTGGTCACATGGTGATGTAACTTTTTCTCATCAAGAAAGTGGCAGTGATAAACAAACACTTCAATGTACACTCTTCATTTCTTCATATATAGTCTATTTAATTTTTAATCTATGGAAGATTCATTGCCAGCCCTCACCTCTATAATATGAATGCCTATCACAGAAAAAGAAGCAATAAACTAAATTGTTTTGAAATAAGATGATTCCCTTGAAATATTTTGAATAAAATCTGAACTTTAAAATTGATCATGATTCATGATACTAGCAATGTTATGGGAAAGGGTCCAATGGAGAGACATTATTTTAACCTTGGTACTTCTTTGGGGCAAAAGTTTGCATAGTAATTAAGATTGCAATATCCTATTCAGTTTCTCAGCTTCACAAGTTTTCAGTTATGTTATTGAAAAAAACTACATTGTAAACTATAAAGTTTTCAAAAACATACTGGAGCATTTTATTTACAAATGTTCAGCTAATGAGTTATTTGCTTTAGAAATATTTGCTTAGGTGCTGAAACACCTCTTTAGCAAGGACCTGATGCTAGTTCCAGACAAGTAACACTGCATTGTAATTCATAGAAAAATATCCAAGGAAACAGTCCATTCAATAGAACAGATTCATGCTGGTTCTGTACTCCAAATGAACCAGTCTACACTGTTTAATCTTATCAACATAATTACATACTTCTTTTTTATGCACTTCCCCGGCTTTCCAATAAATGCATCAATGTATTTGCCTTTTCTACATTACGTTGTAGCATATTCCACATTCTAGTCATTCTCTGAGTTAAGAAATACATCCTGCACTCCTTATTAGATTTTGTTTAGTAACTGTCTTATATTTATGATTTGAGTTTTAAGGCCAATTAACATTTCTAATTAGGCTCAGCTGACATAATGTGAAATGTATTAAATGGAATTTGGGAGGTGACCTTTTACTCCAGAATCAGTCAAAAAAGCAGAAAGCCTGAGAACTGGGATGATCTCAGAACTCAGTAAAGGAGGACCAAGGCATTAATAAGGAACCGAAAAAAAGGCTTGTGAAAAAGATGAAAATAGAATGTAGGAGCTTCTATAGAAGTATCATAGAGTTATACTGCACGGAATCAGGCGCCTTGGCCCAACTCATTCATGCCAACCAAGGTCTCTTCCTGAGTTAGTCCCATTTGCCTCTAAACCTTCCTATCCTTGTACTTGTCCAAATGCCTTTTAAAATTGTAATTTTACTTGCTTCTATCACTTCTTCTGGCAGTCTGTTCCATGTCCCACCACCCACAATATGAAAATAATCCTTCTCGGGTCCCCTTTAAATCTTTCTCCTCTCACCTTAAATCTATGCCCTATAGCTTTAGATTCCACTTTCCTGGGAAAAAAAACTGTGACAGTCCACCTTATCTAAGCCCCTCATGATTTTATAAACCTCTGTAAAGTCACCCTTCAGCCTCTTTTGCTCCAGGGAATACAGTTCCAACCTATCCATTTGTGCAAGACATTGATGAGGCTGCATTTGGAATGTGTTAGGTTTGGTACCCTGCTATAGGAATGATGCCATTAAGCTGGAAAGAGTGCAGATGAGATTTACAAGGATGTTGCCAGGACACTAAGTTATGAAGAGAGATTGAGCAGGTTGGGACTTTATTCAGTGGAGCGTAGGAGAATGAGGGATGATCTTATCGAGGTGCATAAGATCATGAGGGGCATAGATAGGGTCAATGTGCACAGCCTTTTTCCCAGGGTTGGAGAATCAAGAACTAGAAGGCTAGGTTTAAGGTGAGAGGGGAGAGATGTAATAGAAACCAGAGGGACAACTTTTTCACCCAGAGAGTGGTCAGTATATGGAGTGAGCTGCCAGAGGAAGTAGTTGGGGCAGATAAACTAACACTATTTAAAAGGCACTTGGACAGGCCTATGAATAGGAAGGGTTTAGAAGGATACAGACAAAATGAGACTAGCTTAGATGGGAATCTTGGTCGGCATGGATCATTTGGGCCAAAGAACCTGTTTCTGAGCTGCATGACTCTAGAACATAGAAAGGTATAGAACAGGAACAGGGCCCTTTGGCCCATGATGTTGTGCCAAACTAATTAAACATCTAACTAAACTAATGCCTACTGTTTACACGATGTCCATATCCTTTCATCCACGGCAAATTCATGAGCCTATCTAAGATCATCTTAAACGCCTCTATTGTATTTGCCTCCACCACCACCCCGGCAGCACATTCCAAGCACACACCAGTCTCTGTGTAAAAATAACTTGCCCCACACATCTCCTTCGAACTTATTCCCTCATTTTAAATCCATGCCCTCTAGTATTAGACATTTTGACCCTGGGAAAAAGATACTGGCTGTCTATTCTATATACAGTATGTGTCAAT
>JARFYF010065830.1:0-12974 GCA_030265395.1 Rhina ancylostomus | reverse complement strand
TTATGCTAGGCCCCTGATGGGGCTCAGGTGTGTATTGTTATGGAATCAGTCCAGCATGGAATCCATGTGCTGGACAACAAGGCATTAATGGAGCCAAATTGAGGGCCAGAACTCATAACCATGATACAAAGATATAGGGAGAGATCTAGAACGAACGTTCCGCTTAGATAAGTAGTCATAGTCATGACAGGGACGTCGGCTTTAGAATCCGAATGAACTACTCCAGCTCTAATTTCCCGTGTGCCAGTGTCTCTGCCTTGTGCTTACTTGTAAAACTCTTACCTTGTGTGGTTTATTGGTTAGTGGGAGAGCTCATGATTTGCTCGGATGAAGCTCCGGGTTCATCTCCGGCATCACCAAGCTGGAGAACATGTAGGATACTAATCTAATCATTATGTACAAGAACATGATTTTATCGCACAGCTAATAACCATCGGTCACACTGCTCCACGAAACGCAGTTCACTCATCCTAACTGCTACTCCTGGCAAAGGCAGATGGAAGATTCGTCAATAAACATTCAGACTTCTTCGGCGCGACCAGAGCTTCAAGGTGAAACCTGATTATTCCGTCCATGATGCAGACACTTCATAAGAGAGAAAACATATCTCTCACTCAACGGTAAAGAAGTTCTGGGGATGATAAATTCAGGCGAATGTTCTTCGTTATGGTCCTTGGTACATTTCAAATTTCTTGCAAAAATGTCCCTCCAATTGTATAAATGTCATTTTCATACACACAATCAAACAACTTCCTGTTACATACAGTAACACCACAATAGTTAATCAAGTTGTTTAGCGCATGATTGTCAAGGCTTTAAACAATATGCTGTACGTCTCGAAGTTTTATATTGACTAAATATAATATATAATTCCATTATTCGAAATCGATTACAAAGATTTTGCAGTCTTCCACAACAGACTACAATCCCATTCTAAGCCGCTTGCCTATCTTCAGTACCTCATTAGAAGAACAGGCAGTTCAGGAGAGTCAGAAATGCATTTTATACTTGAATTTATGCTCTTGCACGCTGCATTGCAACATGTCGACTCTATTGACGGTTGATTCGGCCGAAGACCCTCAGTTGGCCTTGGATCGTCTGCCTTCTAACAAGCAATAAAGAAGAGGAGACGCATCAGTTCATCGAAACACATTTTTAGTTCTTATTGAGAATGAATGGAAAACATGAACATAGTTCTCATTAACAAAGAAAAATACAGACGAGTGTCCTGCATTTCACAATATCAAAGGTGTCAGCAAAATCAGACTGCAAGGGATGAGCGGCAGCTGGTGACTTCATATTCCTGACAGGCAAGTGCGCTGGAGCCCTTGCCACTTCGCTAATCTTGACCAATCTAGCACGTACATGTTGTGAGAACAGCAACAGTTAATTCGACTATTGTAATTTCCCCGTGTAAATCTGAAATAATGAAATAAAACAAAAAAACTCTACTAGGAAAACAAAGACAAAAAAAGGTCAATTTTCAGATAGGACGAGGATTTGGATTAATCTTCGCTAGTTGCGATTCTTCTGTACTGAGAATTTGTCAACCATGTGCTTACTGTCTGGAAATACGATAGATTCCTGTCTATATGTTAAATTCTGTGTTACTATTTTTTAATCAGCCGTAGTAGATTCTAAATCTAGATTCTAATTCTAAATAATCTAGGTCAATAATCCTGCAGTGAAGATAATAATTCCATCACTGTTTCCGAATCTTCTGGATGAGTTTCTCATATTAGCACCAATCATTTATACAGTGGAATAAAGAAACAGTACTCTCCAAATTGAAGACTGGAGATCCAACTAATTGTTTTAGAGATGATCAATGGAACAATTTTATTTACATTTTATGTACAGAGCTGACAATTCAGTGTAAACAAATATTTCATTGCATTCTTCGGCTCCTCTCTGAATTTCCTCTGTGTCAGTCCATAGATGCAAGTGTTGGTGCAGGTACTGATAAAGTTCACCATGAACCCACATTGCTGTAAGATATAGATCCATGTGCTGAAATATCTGTCTGTGTAGAGACAGTTTTCAGTTTGCCAGTTCATACAACGTACAACAAAAAGCATCCACAATATTATGAAATTGGCTGGCAGAGCAAACAACAAAAGCATTGACTTTCTCCGGTTCTTCACCTCCAGATCCTTCTGATTCTCGCTGCTGTTTCGGAGTCCCCGGCGGTCTCGATTTGTCTCTATAATCCGTCTGACGGTTAAAATATTGAAGATCAGATAAAAATATTGGTGATGACGGTATTATGATACTGTTAAATACATCGTAGGCTTCCACAGGACGAGGTAAAATACTCAGGTGCGGCGACGTAGCGCCATAGATCCATTGCAAAGTAAAACGTAATGGACTTGAAACAGCCCGCTGCACGAACTGTCACTGTCTCCACAGTCACTGTTATATCCGTGCAATATCCGTTCCCCAGTTGCTGACGACAAAGTAACGATCGAAAGGAAAACGCAACCGTCATCCAAATGGAACAGTCCGCAATTGCGGCACTCAGGACTATTATCACAGAACACAGCGAATGTACGAGCAGGAAATTAGCAAACATAGATACAATTAATGTTCTCTAACACAACAACAACGATCACAGACATCAGATCTGCTGCCGCCATGGCCACCAGGTAGCGTGTGATGCATTTTGAGAGACAACGTTTCCCGTGGGCGAGGATCACGATCGTTGTTAATTTAACTGGAACAAATTGCACAATATGTTATTAACTACTAGCTGCCCAAGATTGATCACTGTGACTTAATTTACATGGTGTGAATAATAGCCCGGATCGAACCACTGCCTGGAGATGCGGCCAAGGTATCAGCCGGCCTGTACTGACCGAGACGGGATGCCTTTCTCCGATCAGAGTGACACTGCACTATCGATGTACAACTGAGATGCAGCCAGTTCCACTCTCTGCAGAAAACGGACAGAAGGAAAGTTGGAGGCTGAGAGTAAGGAGGCCACGGGCGGTTCTGTTAGGGAGTGAAGAGAGGGACGGATACCTGGCCCGGAAGGTGCTGACATCCATCGTAGTTCCTTTTGTTTTCATGGGGTTGGCGTCTTCCGGAGAACGTCACAGGCAATCGAGTGATATATTTTAATTTCACATCACATGACATAATTGTATTTCTTTAAATTAATTTAAATAATTGGCTTCGTTTTGAAATGAAATTCTTCAATAATTCCAACTGAAAATAAGTACTAAATGTTTGTCATTTGATAAGGAGAGATATTTGAAGACGACGGGGGAAGCCTTCTGACCTCACGAGATGTCAAACGGCTCTCTGGAGTATCCAGGGACAGGGAGAAAGATCATCCAGGTTAAAATGAGCCGTCACTCTCTGACGCCTCCGCCTCGAGGAACGGAGATACCAGCGAGACGTCCAAGATATGGGGAGCCGCAGGTCGGAAGAGATCAACCCTGAGAAAGGCCACTGCAAGGGACTGCAGTTGGCGTTTCCGGGACAGGCGGAATCAGTAAAACAATTAAAGGAAATGAAAATATGCAAGGTCCAATAATCAATAAATATTTGGTTAGATGGTAAAAACGAAAACGAGAAAGTAAGCGCCCAATAAACTGGAAGGTTCACTTTAAAGGACACAAATTTTACCCCATCTCCCTTCAGCTGAAGGTGGAGCTGCGAGGAACAAAGAGTCCGTGGTGCGCAAACGGCTGCAGGCTCTGCTTTGAGGATAAAACTATTCGACTTTGAAGAAGCACAGATACAAAATTGACAGACAATACTCTAAAAAAAACATTTTTCATTGGCTTAATTGCTGTTTTTTCCTTGTCACGGAGAACCCCCCAAAAAACGACACGTTTGTTAATGGAGCACGAAATGTCCTCTACCAAGGTAAAACAAAGGCATGATTCAAAAATGGAGGTACGTCGGAATGACGGTAACATTGGTACGTAGTTGGACTGTAACTCTAAAGCGGGGTGAAATGACACTATCATTCATTTTCTTTTCGCTGAATGACGCATGTATTTTGTGTATCGCATTTCGTGTATTGTTTTGCCCCATTAAACTTAAACAATATGGATTGCATAGAGACGGTACAATGCTAATTCCCTCAGTTCGAGATGACAGCAGAGGATAGATCAATTTCACTGGGACAGACAGGAAAAGTTGGCAATAGTTTCGGCTTCAATCGACAGCTGCCATGTATCATTTATCCGCTTCAGTATATTTTCACAGTATGATGAGCTCAATTTTGTAGGGACTACCGAGGGAAAATGTGGGTATCAAGGCAGAAAGCAGTCTCAGCAGTGACCAAGCTTCAGCTGGCAAACTGCACGCACATCGGCGCCGGTGAGTCCTGTCTGCCTTTGAGAGGAAGGTTTGTTGGTGTGGTATCTTCCAGGCTGCATGTTTTGTCAGCATATTTATATATATATAGGGTAGTCTGTGGTGTTAAATGCAAAATTATAAATGAGTAGTATACAGTATGCTTACATTAATAATACGTTGAGATATGTGTGTGTTTGTGTGTGAGTGTGTACATAGATAGATAGATAGATAGATAGATAGATAGATAGACAGATAGATAGATAATCTTTTTCAAAAACCTCACTCATTTTCCCCTGTAAGGTTAAACCAATTAAGTTACATAAATTATATTTTGAAAACTAAACGACGGCACGGTTTTCTTTGCAAAACCCACTCACTCAAAATGAGCGGGACAGAAAGACACGTTAATCTCCGATGCCGTAAGCGTAATACAAGGTCTGCGCCACAGAAATGGCATCCAGTTCCAGTACCTCACCAAGAACACCGATTGCTGCGAGTACAGGACAGTAAATTCTGACGATGTTGTCAATTGCTGGATATCTTTTTTCCTTTGTAATCAGAGATCAGTTGTGAGAATCCTTCCAATTGCCCACATGCATTGTTTCATGGAGCTCTTGTATACCTGCCAGAACAAAAGTTAAGCGGATGAGTCCCCTTCTCAGTTACATTGGGCAGAATCCACCAACAAACACCGATTGCCAACTATTTTTACATATTGTGTTATTGTGGGACATAATCAGCTCTTCGAGGAATGTTGGAAAGATATTAATTTGATTGTGCTTGGGTAGGTTTTCAGTGCAGAACATTAGAGTAAACCTTTCTCTTTCACGATGTTTAAATCGTTAACCAATTTTTTTTCATTGGATTGTTCAATTTTTCGAAGAAACACTTTCTCCTCCGTTACCGAACAGTTTTAAGATTGGTGGTATCAGTTGGATTTATAGGTTGAAGCGAGTCGAATTCTCAGGTTAAATGTTGGATAAACCTTCGTGGGAGGAGACTGTTTCTTTGCCGTCTTGTCGTTCTGGTAGCTTTAGTGCTGGAAGCGACAACCGCAGGTAGTTAAGGTTTAGAATAAGTTTGACTGATGGATGTCTCATGACATCAGTCAGTCCAACCAATCTGAGTGCTGACAGAAATGCTACACAAAGACAACCCGTTGTCCGTAAACTGGCTGCAAAGTGTACACACACTGAGAACAGTATTTACAGCACAGAATAAGCCTATTCGGTGATAATTATCGGACGTTGCCTATTGAATGGCATGGTCAAATCTCTCCGTACCCATGGACGTTCATGCAGACTTTTCTTATTTCCAATACTTTATTTACTTGCATCGGCTTTATAAATATATTATTGCTTCTGATTTATGGTTAAATCGCCACGTTATTTCCAGGCCGAGCAAATCTTTCTAGTGACAACAGTAATCCTCTCTCATGCCCATATGCGGATAGTGCCGTTTCCATATTCGATCTGGGACTCGGAATGAGTTTTTTTTTTCCATATAGGCTTGCTGGCTAAACAATTTTAATGACATTGTGGAGTCACCGAGTTAATTATAGATAATATTTTAATTCACGGAAACACAAAATGCAAGCATCAAATGATGATAAATTTTCCTCGTCGTTTCGTCCACGTTTATCCTGTCTGTGAAAATTCTCCGTTCATTCTCCATGTGACTGTCCCGCATGGATGACTTCTCGTCACCGAGTATCTGACGTTCCAAATCTCGACCCAAGTGTCCAAACGTTTCCCCACATCTTGCAACTCATTGCTGAAACAAAATGTCGTTTGTATTTACATTGTATTGAAATGTGTTTCGACGCTGTTTTATCGGTTTCCTTTTGAATTCGCGCAGACACGTCAATCAGGGTTTCCAATGACACCAAGGCAATCTATTCGTTCATGTGTGAGGAAGCTGATGGTGTCGACCACTGCTGCCTCAGCTCCCCAGTCAAGGAAGAAATGTTCCGTTTACCTCCAGGCCTGGACTCTAGTTTTTGTACTATGAGCCGTGAAAACAATCTGGACACTCAGGATGAGGGCAATGTTCCAAAGGGAGTTTATTACAGAATCCTTCTGAGAGGTTTGTGTGACACATCTTAAACAGACTTGAAGATACACCGAAGATTCCATTCTCTCACTAGATGACCACTTATTAATGCTCTACTATTTATACTGAGAACGTTTATGGAGTCTGTTCTCACGGAAGACAGAGTTCACACGAGTCTTCTCCGCTGGAGACACATTGCACTCTCGGATTACAGGAACATTTTTTTTTACTGCTTTTACTGAACAAATACACGGCCGTTACCAACTTCCAAGACACTTGCCCGAGATTCCGAATCCTCACTGAGAAAGGGAATGTGCAGATCAATACTGGTTAGAAAGCGGTTAATTTCCTTTCTGTGACTACTTCTGAGATTCGGAATGTCGCCAACGACGAAGCAGCATATATCGAATACACTCCAAACATCCCCTCCAATTCTTCGTTATGTGATTTATTGACAGTTACACCACGGGTCAGGAATGTGTAAAAGAGAGAGCCATTGTCGTCAAAGAGAAAGGAGCATGCGCAGTGTCGGGAGAGCGAATCAGTGATGGAAGCAAATAGAGGATGAGTGATCGGGAACAGAGTTGGAGACAGAGAGAAACAGAGAGAGGAGCAAAGCAAGGAGAAGGAAAATTCGCGGGGCCGGAGATGGAGGGATATATAAACAGGAATTAAATGGGAGGGAAACAGACAAGGAGCGAGAGGATTGAAGTAAAGGAGTTGATGCTGGAAGATGATTATGCAGGATCAGTCACGCAGAAAGATTTGAAATAGAAACACGGGGAACAGCTGTAGGTGGGGGGTGTTTAGAGTGGAGCAACACAGGGAGAGATCAGGGAGACACATGGCGTGATTACTCAACACAGCTATTCTACTGCATGAAGATCGACCGTTTAATGTTTTGACGAATTCAGTTATCCAATTCAGGGGGTATTTCACCCCATTTTTCATCTGCGCTCGGAATTTGCTCTGAGTTGCGGCGTTAATACCCTTGTTGGTACAGGAACTGAGAACTTGTGTAATCACTGCTGTGGAATCTTCAATATAAATAGCGTCAGTGACAGGGTAATGATCGAATTATCCGATAAAAATCAAACACCGCCACTGTTAACCACAGCAACTTGAAACTTCTGTTTCATTCATTCAGTTCTTCACCTCACAATCCTTGTCAGTCTCTGCAGTGTTGCCGCCCTGAATCTCCTTGCGGACTCGACATGCCACTAAAATAGCTCTGAACTTCAGAATATTGAGCAGAAAAATCAAAAGGAATGGTATACAAAGGGTAAAATGCAATAGAGCGTGTCAAAGGCGGCTCAAACAGGGAATGTAAGGAAACTTAGTTTCGTGAGACAACACCAGGAAAGATCATCAACTTTTGCTGAAGGTCCGAATATGAAGTACCAGGGGACGCATTATAAGCAGCTGAGCACACTCACTGTCCTGATAACCACAGCCGTCATTCTTTCGGTGAAATATTTTGCGTTCAGCTTCTCACAGCAACTGGCTACGGAGCGATGAAAGGCAAAAGTGAATGTCAGCCAGACAAATATTGCAGTGCAAGCGAAAATCAGACAATTAGTGAATCTGCATACGGAAGTAAGGCAGAGGAATGAACGCCGAAAATATATCAGAATGGTCAATTTCAGCAGCGGATCAGAGATTACAAAGAGGCAAAGAGAAGCAAAGTTGCGCTGTGACCACATCAGCGTAAATTGCAAATGTTGTTGCATTGAGCGGTAGAAAATAACCGCTGGTCCGTTGGAAGATCGAGAGAGAGAGAGCATGTGGATAAGAAGGGAACAGCACATGCTTGAACGTGAATCATATATGGGTAAAATGTCATTGACGAGCCAGCAAGTGACTTCCCGGAAATGGCAGCTGATAAATGACTATTCAGATGCAATAAGGAACGGACAATAAATGACTGCAGCTGGCACCGTGCATTTCATGAATCAAATCTTCAATCAGGCGAGAAAAAGAAATGCTGGCCAAATTCAACCAGTCAAACAATATCTATTTATGCATTTACGTAGACGTCTGAGAATGTTCGGGTAGTCCACCGGGATTTTCTCAAACTTCTGCAGATGCACTATAGAATGCATCTGACGAGTTGTGTCTCGGCCTGGTATGCAAACCTCTTTGTTCTGCAGAGAGTAGTAAATTCTTCCAAGTACATCACAGGCTTGTCTCTTCCTTCCATCCAGTCCATCGTCATGGTGAGTTGCATCAGGAAGTCAAAACTAACGTCAAGGATGCCTACTAACCTGGCCATTCTCTCTTCTGCTTTCCGGGAGGACATACAGGAGCTTGAAAAGCTGAATGACTAGACTGAGGAAAAGCATCTTCCCCACTGCCATCAGACTTCTGAACCTATCGCCTCTTTCACATCCCTTCCCAGTGGCGCAGCCAAGTTTTGGAACTCTTAATTCAACCTCTTCTGTTATTTGCAGCCTCCCAATCCTTGTCAGTCTCTGCATTTCTATTTGCAAAGGTTGTGTTTGCTCTTTTATACTTTACACCATTCCGTTGTTTCGTGCTTTTCTCTGCGCTTGTTATACCAATTATTGAAATGTATCCTGTTTACTGCCTGAGCTTCACGCAACTAAGGACATTCATTGCACTCAAGTGTATATGACAATAATCTAATCTGAATCTGTGGAAAAAGAAACCAGTTAACGTTTCGGATCAATGACAGTTCCTGAGTTTTGATGAACTAAAAAAGAAGGGTCCAGCACAGTGTACAGGCCCTTAGTTCCACGTTATCAGTGTCGATCATGATGCCAATCTGAGTTGATGTCATCTGCTGAACATCGTCTATATCCCTCCAGCACCTCCAAAATACGTTCACGTGTCTGCCTGAACACCACGTAAACGTTGTTATTGTAACTGTTTCCATCACTTCCTTTGGCAGTCATTCCAGGTATCCTCAACTTCCAGGCATCCAAAGGTTGCCTTGAAAATCGCATTGTATTGTTCTACCCTCACTTTGAAGCAGTCCACTCTGATATTTGACATTTCCATATTGGGAAAAAGACTAGGAAAATCTACTCTACCAATTTTCCAATCACCAAAGTATCGCGCTTACCTCACGTGGTGACTGCGGTCAATTCCGTCCTCATTGATTTTTGTCTGCATTGCAGAAATGAAAATCACACAAACACACACACACAAACGAACACACAAACGCAGTCACAGACGAACACACAAACGCATAAACCGGTGTACTCATAGACGCAGACACCGAACGCACCAAGACAGACCTGAACATAAATAAACAAACACACAAACGCACACAAAGAAAACATACATACTCACAGAAACAGACATAAACACTCCCACAAACAGAAACACGCACACACATTCATACATCCACAGACGCAGAAACATGTATTGAATTATTCTCTGTTCTCTCAGTGCACCCTGTTTTCTTTCCATATTGAGCCCTCTTCTGCAAATATTTTACAGTTGGGATGGAACACCGAGGAAGAGATAGAGAGAAAAACGGTGTCGGTGAAACAGTCAGAGCGACATTCGTAAGAGATGTCAAAGCAATGTGTATGAGGGCCACACTGAAGGAGTGGCTCAGTCTGCTGCATAAAAGTAGAAACGTGATGCTGAAGGTATCAAGTCGAGACGAGATTGATACTCAAAGACCTGACATGGTGGAAAATAGCAAGATGACAGCTGGAAACCATCCTTGGCACGTAAGATCAAGAAGAACATAGCATAAAATACAGAATTAACGAGTCATAACGACAGCGATGCAGGGATTATCAACAAAATGAAAACATTTTGTAATGATGGACTGTGGGGTTCATTCTTTACCTCCCATTCTACCGTAGAGTGTAAAAATGTGGGATCATTCTGCAACCGTCAGTCGCTGTACAGTGTGAGAGTGTGGGTTCTATTCTGCACCTTTCAGGCTCTGTTACAGTCTGAGAACGCATTTTTGTTCCATTATTTCCAATAAACTTTGAATTTACTCGCTAGATAATGCATCGAATTATTCTTCATTTATTGTTCAAATTATATTTAGTGCGACTATGTTTAGCTGCCTCCAGCTGGTTTTGAAATTGCACTATAGACATTGCAAACGCCGGTAAAGCTGGAGCAGTATATTAAGTGCCATAGTATCGTGGATAACATCAATAGGCTATTCGGTCCACCGTGCCCATGAACTTCACACTAATTCAATTGAGCAGCACCCCGTCCGTAGCTTTACATGCCTTGGCGATTCAGATCCTGGCTCGGACAGTTTTTGAGCATTGTGAGATTTCTCGCTTCCTCCGTCCACTTAGGCATTGCGAACTGGTTTCAAATACCATCTACTTGGAAAACCAACTTCCCTCGCAGCCTTTCCAAACCATTATCCATCATCGTAAACATTTACACACGCACACACACCGGATGATCGGGGGCTGAAACGCTGCCTCGGTCGTCGACAGGATTGGAAGCTCGGCAGGGAAAGAACAATTGTTTCCCATTCATTGCCTTAACCACTTGACCACGACAAACCCGTTCTACGCAGTTTCGGAGACGATGGACATTTTCCATAGGATGCAATCGGCGTGCCGCGGAAAGTAACGGGACATCACCGATCCTGGAGTCAGAGAAACAGGAGTGATCCTGAACTAAAACAGAAAATGCTGGAAAAACTTAATAGGTCAGTCAGAGTCTGTGGATGGAGAAACCGATTTGATGACCTTTCACTCTGAACTAACGGCGGACAGTTTGACGGACAGAGTCTCACTCAGAACGGGGCAGGATTTCCTCATCCCACCACCACAGCTCCCAGACCTTCATTGCGCTCTGAATCTCCGAACGTGGGCATCAGCATCAGGGTCAGCGGTTATTTCCGTTCCCCAGATGCCCGGCAGAAGACTTTCCGGGCCGCATTCTTGGGCCGCCGCGCTCCGCGTGGTGATGGAAATTCTATTGGCCTCTCAGTGACGGGGCTCCCTGATTCTAACCCTGAAGCCAGGCAGTGATGGCGATGGAGGATTCTGTCGGTTGGCCTGGACTGGGTTTCGTGTCGGTTTCATTCTCATTCACTTTTCTGATCCATACGACACGCTTGCTGGGCCGCTTCGAGGACAGTCACCAGGCAAGCAAACTGGTATGGGGTGAAGTCACATCCAGACCAGGGAGGGTGAACACAACCATTTCTCTTCCTCCAGCATACGAGAGTCAGAAAGTTGGCGGGTAGGAGGATCTGTCCAGTCTGTTGTGAAAGGAGATTAAGCTCTTTCTCTCTCCACAGTCTGCTTAGTGGATGCTCTGAGTACTGAGAGAGAGGAAGAGAGAGGGGGCGTGAGAGAGACAGATTTAGAGAACGACAAAGGGAAAATAGAGAAAGGGAGAGTCAGAGAGCCAGATCGACAGAGATAGAGAGAGAAAGAGGCAGCAAACTGAAGAACGTGTTTGTCCGTTACGTCGTGACTCCTGGACATGTTTCTCTCTCTGTCCTTCTCATTCAGTTTGAGTAACATGGAGCCCAGGACTGCGATAGTGTGGGTCAGGTTTCCATACTCCATAGAATGCCGATCTTGATGTATTTCATTTGAAGTGACCTCACATTGATGAGGCGATCAGTAAGTTAGACCGTGAGTGATTATTTTTTACCCAGAACGTACTTGGAATCGAGAACGCACGTCTCAGTGGCTGACGAACAGCTGCTCACACAAGCAGCAGTACCATATCATAGTAGATCATGAACAAGGTGATTGTCAGTGGGATTAGTGCAGATTGGCAATCGACAGCCGTAATGGAAATGATGGGCCGAAGAGCTAGTTAGTGAACTTTGGATATACTTCTCAAGCATCACTCAGTCTTGCAAAGTAGTAGAAGTGTACTGGCTGCTAAAATGGAATGAACAATGATCAACTATCAGTATATTCTATTTATATATTCAGAATAAATTGCTGACTAATGGAAGAGCAAGAAAGAAAGAAACTTCACACCGCACTCTCACACTGTACCAGAGAATGTCAGCGCGTCTCCCTACTCTAATCTCTCTCTCCATCTCTCTCTGACTCTCCGCTGATCACCAATTTGGAATTTTGCACTCGTTTTTTTTTCCATCATATAAATGATAAATTTATTTTTTTAAATATTTTACTTAAAGCGTGGTAACAGGCCCACCCGGCCAAACGAGTCCGCGCCGCCTATTTTAAACCTAAAGTTAACATGTCCGTACTTCTTTAGAGTGTTGGATGTGGGAAGATGCAAACGACTTTTTTCGAACTATTTTATCAATTTGTTTCTTTTTTTAACTTTACCATCCCTGCCCCTGCAGCTTCATAGTGAGATATTCTTTTTCATCTTTATTTTGTTCTCTTTTTCAATTATCGCCTTGAACTTATTGACTAGAATCTATTCACAAATGTCTTTTATTTCTGCAACATGTCCACCTGACCGTTTCAGCCCCTCCTCTGTTTTCTCCACGTTTTACTTGGTGTTCGAACACAAATGTCGAGAGGGTTCGGTGGAAAGCGAATGTGACCTGGACAGACTGCGATTGAACACATAAATTGTTGTGTGTGTGTGTGTGTGTGTGTGTGTGTGTGTGTGTGTGTGTGTGTGTGTGTGTGTTTGTGTGTGTGTGTGTGTGT
>JARFYF010065799.1:0-13035 GCA_030265395.1 Rhina ancylostomus | reverse complement strand
ACACACACACACACACACACACACACACACACACACACACACACACACACACACACACACACACACACACAAAAACTATTTTAAAGCGACATTCTCCAATAGTAACTTAGTATGTAACAACAGGTTTCCTAGTGTGGTTCGCGAGGTTTTAAACTTGATAGCGAGGGGGAAGGGAACTGGTGGAGTAGGTCAGACGAAGAAGAGGATGGGAAAAAGTCAGAGGACAGTTTGAGAGGCTTTGAGGAAGAAGAAGCAGTGTCCAGGCTATATAAGTAGTAATGTAGATATCCTAAAGTGCATATACTTAAATGCAAGAAGCATTACGAATAAGGGAGATGAACTGAGAGCTTGGATAAGTACACGGGACTACGATATTGTGGCTAATACAGAGATATGGCTGACATCAGTGCAGGAGTGGGTATTGAATATTCCTGGTTTTCAGTTTTTTAAAAGGGACAGGGAGGGGGAGAAGAGGAGGAGTGGTCGAGATATTGGTCAGGGACACTGTTACAGCTGCAGGAAGGATGGATAATGTGGAAGGATCCTCTCTAGAGTCAGTATGGGTGGACGTTAGGAACAATAAAGGAGCAGTTACTCTACTGGGAGTATACTCCTGGCACCTGGTAGCAGGAGGGATACTGAGAAGCAGACTGGGAGGTAGTTTTTGGAAAGATGCGGAAATAACAGGGTTATCATAATGGGAGACTAAACCTCCCAAATATTGAGTTTCACCTGAACAGCGCCAAAGGTTTAGACGGGGCAGAGTTTGTTAAGTGTGTCCAGGACGGATTCCTGAAACAGTATGTCGACAGGCCGGCGAGAGGGAATGCCATATTAGATCTACTTTTAGGTAATGAACCAGGACAGGTGACAGATCTGTTGATGGGTGACCATTTTTGTAACAGTTACCATTGCTCCATAACCTTTAGAATTGCCATGTTCAGGGATAGGAACAAAGAAGACGGGAAGATATTTAACTGGGGTAAGGCGGATTATGAGGCTATCAGGCGAAAACTTGAGAGTGTAAATTGGGATGACATTCTTGAAGGGAAATGTACTATTGAGATGTGGTCGATGTTACGGGAAGTTTTGCAGGATGTTAGGGATAAATTTCTCCCGGTGAGGCAGAGAAGGAATAATAGGATGTAGGGATCGTGGGTCACCAGAGAGGTAGAAGAACTGGTTAGGAAGAAGAAGGCAGCATACAAGGTGTCAGCAGCAAGATTCAGATAGGGCTCGTGAGGAACATAGAGTAGCGAGGAAGGAACCAGAGAAGGGGCTGCGAAGACCGAGAATGGGACATCGAAATCCTTTGACGACTTGGGTTAAGGAGAATTCCACGGGTTTTTTTTGTACGTGAAGAGCAGAAGGATGCTAGAATAAAAGTAGGTCCAAAGGTGGGAATATGTGTCTGGAAGCTGTGGAAGTGGGAGAAGTTCTCAATGAATACTTCTCTTCAGGATTCACCAAGGAGAGGAGTCTTGATGACGCGGAAGGGAGTACTGGTAAGGGTGATGTTCTCGAGTAAGCATATATGAAGAGAGAGGATGTGTTGAAATTGTTCAATAATATCCAGGCAAATAAGTCTCCGGGGCCTGACAGAATAGTGCCCAGGCTGCTTCGAGAGGCGAGGGAGGAGATTGTTGAATCACTGGTAAGGATCTTTGAGTCCCCGTTGTCCAAAGGGATGGTACCGGAGGATTGGAGGGTGGCGAATGTTGTCTCCTTATTCAAAAAAGGCAGTACGGATAGTCCGGGGAATTACTGACCGGTGGGTCTCACGACTGTGATGGGTAAGCTGTTAGAAAGGATTCTAAGTGGTAGGATTTATGAACACCTCGAGAATCATGGAGTGATTAGGGACAGCCAGCTTTGTGAAGGGAAAACCTTGCTCACATGCCTAATAGAGTTCTTTGAGGAGGTGACGAGGAAGATTGATGAGATAGTGCGGTAGACGTGGTCTACATGGATTTTAGTAAGGCGTTTGATAAGGTTCCTCATGGTAGGTTTCTTCAGAAGGTCAGAGGCCGAGGGATCCAGGGAAGGTTGGCTGTGTGAATTAGGAATTGGATTGCTTGCAGAAAGCAGAGGGTTGTGGTGGAGGGAGTGACCTCGGATTGGAGGGCTGTGACTAGTGGTGTCCCGCTGGAATCGGTTCTGGGACCTCCACTTTTTGTTATATTTATAGATGACTTAGATGAGGAGGTGGAAGGCTGGGTTAGTAAGTTTGCGGATGAAACTAAGATTGACGGTGTTGTGGGTAGTTTGGAGGGCTGTCGGATCTCACAGAGGGATATTGATAGGATGCAGAGCTGGGCAGACAAGTGGCAGATGGAGTTCAATCCGGAGAAGTGTGAGGTGGTACACTTCGGATGGACAAAATCCAGGGCAGAGTACGAGGTTAATGGCAAGTTACTTGGCAGTGCAGAGGAGCAGAGGGATCTGGAGTTCATATTCACAGATCACTGAAAGTTGCCTCGAAGGTGGATAGGGCAGTTAAGAAGGCCTATGGGATGATAGGTTTCATCAGTTGCGGGATTGAGGTTAAGAGCCGCAAAGTGATGATGCAGCTTTACAAAACTGTATTTAGACCACACTTAGAGTACTGTGTTCAGTTCTGGTCACCGCATTATATAAAGGATGTGGAGGCGTTGGAGAGGGTGCAGATGATATTTACCAGGATGCTGCCTGGATTAGAGCGTATGGAATATGAGGAGAGGCTTAGGACTTTACTCACTGGAGAGGAGGAGGATGAGAGGAGACATGATAGAGGTGTATAAATTATTGAGAGGAACAGATTTAGTAGACAGCCAGCGCCTCTTTCCTAGGGTACAAATACTCAAGATAAGAGGACATGGCTTTGTTACGGGTGGGAAGTTCAAGGGAGATGTCAGAGGGAGGTTATACACCCAGAGAGTTGTTGGTGCATGGAATGCGCTGCCCAGGGTGGTGGTGGAGGCAGATACATTGGACAGGTTCAAGAGATTGTTGGATAGGCATATGGAGAGTGTGGGGTAGAGGGATATGCGGGAGGAAAAGGTCAGATCGTGTGAGGTGTGGTTTGATGGGCGGCACAACATGGTGCGCCGAAGGCCTGTATTGTGCTGTATTGTTCTATGGTTCTATGATTCTATGGTTACGGAATAACAAGAAAGATATAGAATGAACTCCTCACTCTCACTCTGCACGAGGGATTGACAGGTACCGAATGAACCCCACTCTCTCTCACCATCTCTGGCATCTGAGCGGCTCCTTCAATGATCGCATCATATTTCGTAGGGTGAATTCTGTCACAATCATCTCTTGAGTCTGTAAAGTGGCCCTTTGACATTCAAACTCTCCTCTGTTCACTTTTGATTCCATCAATGTTCTGGCAGAACTGCTGTTGAATTGAGAAGATTCGGTGGGGATGGAGGTTTTCATGGATGGGTAAACTGAATGGATTTTATGATTATTTGTGTATGTGCGTGTGTGCGTGTGGGGGGGGGGGGGTGTTGACCTAATACGTGGTTATTCTAAGCAACTCAATGTCAGTGAAGACGGAGGTGATGGCGGTCAGGACCTGAGATAAGGTGGACACGGGCAGCGGTTTGAGGATCTGTTACTGTGGCTAAATGGACAGGGAGAAGCTGAGGAATTCAATGAAAGAGGTGTACAATCCGAACTAGGAAACTGCAGGACAGATTAATATGCTCTGCTGATCTCCTTTGATTCAGCGCAGAATTCGCGAGAACCGGTTATGTTTTGGATTGAAAATTCAGGAACGAAGGTTGCTAATACAACAGTGCAAAAATTGTCATGGGGTTGCTCATTCCTGCCTGTTTACCCGTTTTGGTGCTGCTTGGTGTCTTTCATTCTGCTTTGTGTCAGGCTCTATGTCTCAGCGTCTGCAGTCTGTTGACTCTCTCTCTCTCTCTCTCTCTCTCTGTGTGTGTGTGTGTGTGTGTGTGTGTGTGTGTGTGTGTGTGTTTCTTTGACTGTACCTCGGTCTATGCGCGGTAACTACAGGTTTCCAGCTTGCTTGTGTGGCAGTGTGTACGCGCCATTGCAGATGGTGCTACTGAAGGTGGATGTGGGCGGAGAGTGTGGAAACAGCTGCGTTTCTCTGAGCAGTAGTATGAGCATTGAAGTGCGGAAAAGACCACAGGAACACAGGCCATGAATTTCACAAATACATAGCGGCTTTCATAGAGGCAATACCACGTGTTTCACTGTCGATAGCAGGTTTCTGTTGAGAACTTTATTCAGACAGCAGGGTGGAGTGTTGCTGAGCAGAAATCTGGAGGTCCATGAATCAAAACCTTCTGCAATTTCTGCTCATAACCAATTCTACAACACGACTCTTCAGCATAAAACTCGGTGTCGCGTGTGCTTTAATGCCACCTGCATACATTCAAAAAATCCTCCAACCCGGAGCACGACCGGCAAATCGTTTACATTACCTCACCTGCCAAATGCATGACTGCTCCAAACTGGCCCCATTCTTGCTGCCCCTTCCTGAATCGCCGCCTCTGCAACCATCAGACAAGACTTCGCCACAGTGATACCGCGGAAGTTGTTACAGAGAGGATTAACGCAGCAAAAGAAGACATATGCGTGCAGAGCGACCCCTGTATTCGGTAGAGAATGTCCTTCAACAAAGGACTACTTGTTCATCCAACATGTAGTTTGGACAATGGACTGATATTTATCACAGCAGACGGCGCATGAAATATGCATTAATCTGCACTGCATGGAAAACATTGAACCAGCAGCGGAAAAATAAACGACAGGTGGTTTCTGTACAAAGAAGAACTATAGATAATTGACGATAGTGTAAGAAAGGATGATGGCGATCATGACCCCCGTTGTGGTGGATAGGGAGGGCGTGGTTTTGAATTCATTCATCTTTACGAAGGGTGGAGGTTGGGTCAGCAGTCAGGAGGGAGCTGAAGGACTAAAGAGATAAGGTGCATAGTTCTAACTGGGAACTGTAGAGGGAGAGGAGGGGGATATTTTGTGAAGCTGGTTCTGTTGCTTATTTTATTTATGGATGAATAAGCTGCCAATGCAACTTTATCAAAAATGTTAATCGAGGCGACCTTTATTCTTGCACCCGTCTCATACGTTTGCAGCTTCGGTCTAATTCTTGAATTGGTCCGGATACGGTAATATCGAGGACTTTGATGTATTTGTGTTGAAACCTTCACAGTACTTACACCAGAAATAATGGCGTTGAGGTAATGTGTTTGTACAAGTGACTGTAACTAAAATCAGGTGTATCAGTGTCACTGGAGACTGATCCACAGTATAAATCAGAGTCTACTGGAGTACAGCAGAGAGTACCTGCCTGAGTTGTGGCTTCTGGAGCAATAGAAGTCACAGCCTCTCATTGAAATGGGATATCCAGTAATCTGACGAACAGAAGACATTTAATATCCTGTTATATCAGCTGTTGGAATGCCCGGTAAACTGCTACCTCTGCTGTTGTCGGCTGAAACTGGTGTTTAAGTTCAATGCTTTGGATTGTTTTTTTCGCTGTATGTTATCAGGACCACCTGTCAAGCCCCAGCATTTCAATAATGGAATGTTCGGGGTCTCTTCTCTTCTGGACTTGGAGCAGGTGCACTGCATTTGCAATAATTCAGTTTATAAAGCCCCGTGATGCATTCTGGATTATTGTCTGTAAGTGTACTGGGAGCATGAGTCTGGCTTAGGGACAGGAATTGGATTATCAGCAGGCGTTAACACTGTAACATCAGCGAAGAGCTCACGTGGTGGAATGAATCAAATGTGAATTATTTGTCAAAGTTTGCATGCAATGATTGAATATGAGATGACGCACGAAGAAGTGAGCTCCAATAAAGAGTGGCATAAATGTGCTTAATAATTATCAATATTGCTAAAAGCAGTTCTATTTATATCTTCATTAGACACTGTTAAAGACGTCTAACTGCTGCAGTTGAACATGGCTATTGCTTGCAGTTGGCCATTGATCTCTCCCCCTGCTTCACTGTAATGGCTTCAATGTGAATCAAAATGTCTATTTTGGAAGTTTTATCAGACAACAGTGTATTTGTTTAAATCAGCCGTTCCTCTATTGTCCTGTCGCGAAGGCAGCAACGGGGATGCTGGTGTCAGGCTAACGGACCAATGTTGCCATCTAGCGCCCGGTATTTTTATCATTAATCACGACAAAATGACGTCGCTGGTAAAGCTGTATTGCCGCTGAAGTCGCCGTGACCCAGACAGTACTCCACTACCATCTCACCTACCCATGGAAGTATGATTTTTTTTTACCAAGAACTGATGTACTTTATGTCGCTCCTTCAACACTTTTTCATTCCAACAGTGAGCCCTGATTAGGCCCTTCTCATGATGGAGGAACCAGTTTACACCGCTTGACACAGCAACGAAGTGGAATGATTTTCGGATCCAGACAAACACCTACATTGCTTTGGGTTTGTCAATAATTTCTACGCTCCCTTTTCTCTTTCACAGATAACTTGGTGGCGATTGTGATCCTGTCACGAGGGAATTGCGTTCTCTCCAAATGTATCAGTCGCTATCTGGTGGGAATGGCAGCGGCCGATCTCCTGGTCGTCATCTCTGACCCGCTACTGAGCTGGACGACTCGGATTTATTTTCCAGGGTCATTCATCGATATCACTACCGTGTGTGTTCTCGTTCATGTCTTGGCTTTTGCGAGCACAAAGATCTCAGTCTGGCTGACAGTTCGTTTCACATTTGATCGTTTTGTGGTCATTTGTTGTGAGAAGCTCAAAACAAAATATTGCACGGAGAGAACCGCAGCTTTAGTTATAGGGGCAGTGAGTGTGCTGGGCTGTTTAGAGAGTGTCCCTTGGTACTTCAGATATGAGCCTGGAGAAATAATTCATATAGCTCCCCCGGGTTGTGTCACCAAAGCGAGCTTCAATACATCTCCCGCATGGACGGCTTTTGACATGATCGACCGCATTTTATCCCCCTGCATACCGTTCTTTGTGATTTTGCTGCTATATTTTCTGACAGTCAGACGGATTTTAGAGGCTAGTAAAGTCCTTAAGGGGCTCTGGAGCCGCAGCATTATAGCGAATAACAAGGACCCGGAGATAGAGAACAGAAGGAAATCCATCATTCTACTCTTCAGTATAACCGGCAGTTTCATATTCTTGTGCAGACCATTAGTGTCATTCCTGATATATCGCAGGATTGCAAAGACTGATGATTTTCCTGTCACAGTTCCCCGTTATATCACGGAACATACAGCAGTGATGCTTCAGATTCTCAGTTCCTGCACCAACACTTGTATTTACGCCGTGACTCAGAGCAAATTCAGGACGGACCTGAAGAACGCAGTGGAATACCCGATGTATCGTATTATGAGATTTGCGAAAGGAAAGAAAACAATATGCTGTTTCAAGAAGTAGAATTACATGGCCTCTTGCGTTCCTCTCTGAGCTTCGACTCCCAGAGTGGCCAGTGACTGCCAAATTCCTCCAATCACATTACAGCGCATTAAAGCGACAGGGACAGTGACCGATATTTCAACTGCTTGCTCTGTATTCAACTCTACAGGTTATTACTTATGTAACCCAGCACTCACAAAGGCTTCCATATCATCCTTTACAGGGGAGAGGTGTTCTACGTCTCTCTTTCTCTCTCTCTCATCTCTCTCTCTCTCTCTCACTCTCTCTCTCTCTGTTGTATTTGACCTATGAGGGATGATGTGACAGTGGTTATTTATCTGCTTATATTTAAGCAACATTCCCTCTCTATTGCGTGAAATATCTCCATATTCTATCACCTCCCTCCCTTGTGCGACTGACAATAACGGGTGACAATAACGAGGAAGCGGTGCAATGGCTGCTGGAAATGCAGAGTCCAGACGAGAAAATAGATTGGGCAGCCATATATCTCTGCACTTTCTCTGTAAATCCACAGCCCCGCTGAGCTGTATAATTGGTAGGTCTCCACGATTTACTCCAAATTTAATTACTCCACACAGAACCTCATCCTAGCAGTACCCCTGATACTTATGGGTGACCTATCCACTTAATCGCAAGCAGGAATGCAGAAGAATGTTCATAAAATAAGTTATTCTGTGTCTATTTTCTTCACAGATAAGAACAGCGATATTTGTGTATACTGGTCTCAGTTTCTTCCCCCATCTCCTTATACTTTCTGTCCGAAAATCCTCACAGAAAAGCCTGAGGAGTCTTTGCGCTACTCCACGTCTGCTGTCCCGAACAACCCCTGAGCTAATTATTTCATCACCAGTGATTGCAACACTGGCTTCAGAACAACCAGCTCTCGAAATACCTCCTGAATCCTACTGCATTACTTCTCTTACGTGCCAGCAACAATACAAAAACAAAGAGCCATGCATAAGCGTCAGAAACTATTTTATTAATAACTACTTGTAATAATAAGAAAAAGTGAAAACGTTAGATGTTAAACATTAACCCCAAAACTAAACTAGACGTGTGTGCGTGTGACCAAAATCCCAGAACCCAAGTCTAGGAATAGTTCTCAAAGTTTCTGAGCTGTGCAAATATAGGCATCAAAATGCTGCAAATCTAAAGCAAGCGACAGAAATTTTCTCTCTGCGAAGGAATATTCTTTTGATGCTCATTAAACTTCCTTCAAAAGTAAGCTACAGGATGGTCAATACCATGACAGTCGCCCTTCTGCAACAACACAGCTCCTGCAGCTTCACCACTCGCATCTATTGCTGGTGAAAATGGCTTCTCAAAGTCAGATGATTCGAGCAAAAGATGGTAACATAAAATGGCTTTCAGTTTCTCAAATGCTTCTTGACAAAGGTCTGTTCAAACAAACTTCACCCCCTTCTTCAGAAGAATAGTTAAAAAATATCAGCAAAATTCTTACAATTTGCGATAATATCCAACCATTCCCAGAAACCTTCTAATAGTTCTCGTAGCCGTTGAATGCGGAACTCAGGTACTGTTTGAACTTTTGCCTAACTTGCCTTGACCTACAACATAACCAAGATAAATCACAGTGACATGGAAAAAATAACTCTTAGCCAAATTAACTGTAAGGTTCGCTTTGGAAACTCTTTCAAACATCTCTGCGTTGGAAATCTGAGCTTCCCATCATTCCCTGTAACTAAGTCGGCAATAGAGGCATCTATATCCTCTAATGCTTGAATTACAGAATTAATCATTCTTTGAAATGTTGCTGGAACATTTTTCATTCCAAATGGTAAAATATTGTATTCATACAAACCAGATGGTGTTATAAAGACAGAAACGTTCCTCTATATTTCGATAGGATACACCAGTACCCTTTTAATAGATCAATCTTTGTAAGATATTTAGCCTTTCCAACTCTGTCTATACAACCATCCATCTTAGGAATAGGGTAAGCATCTAACTTAGTTACAGCATTCACTTTTCTATAATCAGTGCAACATCTAACATTTCTATCGTGTTAAGTCACTTTAACACAGGGTGATCTCAAATTTGAAGTGGAACACCGAACAATATCATTCCCTAACATTTACTCAATTCTCTTGGTCAACAAGTTTACACTTTTCTATATTCATTCGAAATGGGTGTTGCTTGATTGGCTCTGCATCTCCAACAACAACATCATGAAAAGCTATTGGGGTTCTCTTTGGTACATCCGGAAATAAATACCGAAATTTTGAAATTAACTGCTTCATTTGTCGTCTTTGCTGAAGTTGTAAATTAGCCAAATTTGTTTCAACCTTTTCCAAAATATTTTCATTTCTCAGTCTCGCTGATACAACGGTTGGGCTAACATGACCTTCCCCACTCTCAACGTTAAATATCTTCGGGTCAGCAGTTACGGCAACAGCTGTATTCCTCTCATAATAAGGTTTAAACATGTTTAAGTGACAGAGCTGTTTATGTTTTCTCTTATCGTGTGTTTAGATTATATAATCTACATCATTAATCTGAGAGTCGATTACATATGGCCCATGAAATCTAGTTTGGAGAGGGTTTGTATTGGGGTAAAAAACACGGATCCTTTACCTCCTGGTTGGAAAGTACTTGATTGGGCATGTTTATCAAACCCTGTTTTCATTTTCGTCCGAATTGTTTTTAAATTCTATTTCGCTAATTGGCAAGACTTCTGCAATCGATTTTTTAAAAAAAACAATTCTTAACATTCAACAAATTCAAATGCATATTACCCATTGTTCCCTGAGGTATTCTAAAGGTCAGTTAATCTGATGTCCAAACACAAGCTCAAAAGGACTGAAGCCTCAGGCTTCTTGCACTAACTCCCTTACTGTAAACGAAAGCAAATTAATTCCTTCATACCAATCATTTGAGCTTTCAAAACAAAAAGTCTTCAGCATATTTCTGAGAGTGGAATGAGAGCTCCCTGAGATTCCCGATGAAAAACAAACGCTACAATCTGCTTTGCACCCAGCTCATAGACTAATTTTTGAAATAACGCAGATAATATTACTCCCCTGGTCTGACTGAATTTTCTTAGGCAAACTAACGAAGGTGAAATAATTTAAAAATACCCTTTGACACATTCTTGGCCTTAATATTTCTGAGTGCTACTGCCTCTGGAAATCTAGAGTTTGCACACATGATGGTTAACAAATACTGATTCCCAGCTTTAGTCTTTGGCAATGGGTCAACACAATCCACAATTCGAAAAGGGTTCATCAAAGGCAGGAATTGGCTGAAAATGAGCCACAGAGAGACTCTGATTAGGTTTACCCACCATCTGACATATGTGACTCGTACTACACAATACCACATCTTCCTTCCTCACACCAGCCAAATGACTTTTTTTTCTCAAAATCTTCCTTACGGTTTTATTCACACAAAAATGATCACCTGAAGGCATACTATGGGCCAGGTTTAAAAATTCATTCCTATAAACTTTAGGAACCACAACATGGTGAAAAACTGCCCATTCCTCACTTGCAGGAATATCAGGAGGTCTCCATTTTCTCAGCAACATTACATTTTTTAAAAATAATGTCCAGCTGGCAGTTTATCAATCTCATCACTTGAGAGTGCTTTTTCTCTCAATTTAGTAATCTCGGGGTATTTAGTCTGTTCCACTATAAAATCTTTCCGGGATAGAGACACACCTTTATTTTCAAACTGCGTACAACGATTTTAATCCTTAAGTGAAGACAGAAAAGACTCTGACAAGCCATCATAACTTGCACCCTGTTTTGGGCAGTCACGGGGAACAACATCAGACTGCACAGCACATCTGTCCTGGCTAATTCTTTAACGCTAGTTAGAGCCACCTCACAGGACGGATAAACATCCTAATCGATCTTCGACCATCAGTAATTGGTTTGGTCGTTCACTGTACCACAGGGAGATTTTTTTCCGCCTGCAAGGTCATTCCCTAATCACAAAAAACTGCTTCCACTGGTAAACAAGGTCGCATCCCTATCTGAGCAGGTCCTTCTAACTCTGACTTCAAAATTACCTTGTTCAGAGGTACAGACAGAGTGCCACCTGTAATTTCTCGTAATAGATTTACCTTACCAGAAGCAGTCTCCTCATCAAAATTTAAAATACTATCTAACAAGATGGACGGGGAGGCCCCAGTATCTTTAAGAATTTTCACCGGCATTTCGGGTGACCCAACGTTGAGTGAGACAAAACCGTCGGATAAATAAGAACGGAATTCTTTCCTAACTCTAGTCAATATTTCAGTCTTTACCTGTGGCTACGACTGAACTTTAACAGAATGTCCAAAATACTTCTGATTTTTAGTTTCAACTAATTGCAAAAAATCATTTGTCTCTGCCTCCTTTTCTTTCTTTTTCTTCAAAAGGGAACAATTGGCTATCACATGACCAGGTTTCTTTCAGTCATAACAAGTACGTTCAGCGGGTTTCTCCAGCACTGGCTTTCGTTCGTCCTTAACCTTTCGACTACTTCCCAGTGTAATCTCCGGATTACCTAGATTATCGTAATGACCCTTTTGGAAGGTCCTAGTGTGTCCGCATGTGGATTTATGGGTTAAATCATACTCATCTGCCAATCTGGCAGTTTCTCTTTATTTTTCAATCTTTTTTATTATATTTCAAATCAATACAGATTGGTATATAGAATCAATGTTCATACATGTATTACAAAGAGATCTAGATATCACTCAAGTCTTAGAGAAACATACAATAAAATATAAAGAAAAAACAATTCGGAGGTCCAACGATTTCTTAGTTAATGAAAAGAAAGGAAAGAAAAAGATTTATTATATCAACTAAGAAAAGAAAAAGAAACCCCAAATCAATAAAACATATAAATAATATAAACTAAAGTAAGCAAACAAATGTATTTTAAATAAAATCTGGGCCAAAATTTCTCAATGAAACAGGGCAATATTTTGTCGTCCACTCCGTTCCTCTAAATTAAGAAAAGTTATTGAAGGGGGATCTACATCATGAGAAAATGTTGGATAAATGGACTCCAAATGTCTTCAAATTTAAGCGAAGGATCAACAGTACCATTTCTATTTTTTTCCAAGTTTATACATGATATTGTTTGACAGAACCATTGAAAGGTAGTAGGGGGTATTGGATCCTTCCATTTAAGCGAAATGGATCGCTTGGCCATTATTGTAACAAAGATAATCATACGGTTAGCGGAAACAAATAAATGGCCGGACTCAATCCTTGGTAATCCTAAAATTGCGGTAATAGGGTTAGGTTGTAAATCAATCTTCAATACATTTAAAATAATGTTCAAAATATCATTCCAGTATTTTTCCAAAAGAGGACAGGACCAAAACATATGTGTCAAAGAAGCCACATTGGATTTACATCTGTCACATATGGGATTTATATGGTTATAAAAAAACGATCTAACTTATCTCTGGACATGTGGATCCTGTGAACTACCTTAAACTGTATCAACGAGTGTCTAGCACACATTGAAGATGTATTAACTAAATGAAGAATTTTCTTCCATGCCTCTGTAGGTATAGATATCTGGAGTTTGCTTTCCCATTCATTCTTGATTTTGTCCAGTGACTCTGGACATATTTTCATAATTAAATCATAGATTATTGTTATCA
>JARFYF010065796.1:0-13039 GCA_030265395.1 Rhina ancylostomus | reverse complement strand
CAGCATGGAATTCATGTGCTGGACAACAAGGCATTAATGGAGCCAAATTGAGGACCAGAACTCAGAACCATGACAACATGTGCGAACTTTGATGCAATATACCAATCTGTATTGTTTTGAAAATTAATAAAAACGATTGAAGAGAATAATCCTCGCGTTTACAACACGACCAGTAACCAATGATTGAGGGGGTGGGTGGTGGTGAGGAATAACATGATATAATTTATCAATCTGGTTTATTGCACGAATAAGCTGTCATGGATCTGAGTTCTGGCCCTCAATTTGGCTCCTTTAATGCCTTGTTGTCCAGCATATCGATTCCATGCTGGACTGATTACATAATGACACACAACTGAGCCCCATCAGGGGCCTAGCATAAGTACCTAGGTTTCACTAGCACTCGTGGCTAGAGTATTAGTCTACTTTTGGGTATACTTTGACTCTTAGCTGCTAGAGTAGTCTACTCTAGAGCAATCCTGTGTTCTCTATTCCTGTTTGAAGACCCAGTTCGTGTTGGGATTCCTCTTCAGATCTCCAAGGCAAGATTCCTTCCAGGTTCTGCCTGTGTTTTGTCCTGAGGAAGTGTCCTGACTCCAGTTTTGTACCAGGGTGCAGCATTTTGGTTCTCTGTGAGCTTGCTCTTTGATCAACATTGTGACACATTACTCTGGCCACCATGAACCCAGCGGACAGGAATCCCCTGTATGAAGCCCTTGCCAGCCAGGGATCACTTCTGGGCCAGCATGACCAGGAGCTCCGAAAGATTGTGGAAGACTTCCCTACCCTTACTGCGACTGTTGGGCAGCTCAGTGAACAGGTCATCCGGGTCTCTGCTCTCCTTGCCTCTGCCAATTCCGGAATTCCGTCTGACCAGCCTGGGCAATCAGTTGGAGCACCTCAGTACAGTCTGATGTACCAACCATCCAGGTAACCGCATGTACCTGACCCAGAACCCTAAACGGGGGATCTTGGAAAATGCCGGTCCTTCTTACTGCAATGCTTGTTAACTTTTGAACTGCAGCCCTCCATTTCGTCCACTGAGAGATCAAAGGTCGCATTCATCGTGGGGTTGTTGCGAGGAAGGGCGCTGGAATGGGCCACGGCCATGTGGGACTATGTGCCAGAGACCTGCTCCTTGTTTCACATCTTTATCGAGGAGATGAGAAAGGTCTTTGATCATTCCATCTTTGGAAAAGAGGCAGCCAAGCGACTCCTCACCCTCTTCCAGGGCTCCCGCAGTGTTGCAGAAAAAAATTGTGGATTTACGGACGCTGGCGGCTGACTCGGGCTGGAATGGGGAGACTCTCCATGGGTTTTTTTTGGCAAGGCCTCAGCAACAATATTAAGGATGAGTTGGCTGCCCTGGATGAGACAACCAGCCTGGATGCATTGATCTCTCTCTCCACCAGGCTAGATAACTGACACCGAGAAAGGCAGAGAGAGAGGATGACTCGTCCAACATATCCGTTCCTTCCGCAGGTCACCTTCCAGACCTTTCCTGACCCGAGCCTCTCTGCTCCTTCTCCTTCTGCCCTTAGCGGAGCTCCCGACTCAGCCGATTACAATACCCCAGAGGAGCAACCAATGCAACTGGGATGGATACACCTCTCTCCCTCCGAGCGACGTCGGAGATTAAGAGCTGGAAGATGTCTCATTCCCTCGCTACTTGTCCCCTTCGGCCACAAGGGAATGTGTCGCCAGTAGAGAGGAGGTTCCTGGCAAGCCAGACGAATTTCCCTATGGCCAGCTACCATCAGACACCTCCAGAAGTCCCTTTTCATCTCGGCCTTAACGAATTTAACGAATGTAGTCATCTGATTCAGCAGTATTTCACCTCGTTCTTCAGCTCCGCTCTGTGCTTACTCCGACTCACGGAATGAATAAACGTGTTGGTGCAGGAACAATAAACGTGCATCATCGTTGCTGTTGATTATTCAATATAAAGCAAATTGGTTCGCGAGGAGGGATGAACATCTGCAATTCGTCAGTAGATTTCAAAACCCAGCAGGGCTAATCACAACAGTAGGCGCCAGAGCAGGCTTTGGGGTCAGAGCAGGCATTAGGGGCAGATTAGGTTTTCGAGGAGGAGTGGGCTTTTGTGGCAGGGCGCCCTTTTTGGACAGAGCTGGTTTTAGGGTCAGAACGGGTTTCAAGGACAGTGGGCCATTGCTGCCCTGAGATAGAACACAGAAGAGCACAGCACAAGCAGACACCCCTCGGCCCACGATGTTGTAATGAACTAATTAAGCTGATAAATAAACGCCTGAACAAACCAATCTCTTCCCCTTCACCATTTCAATATCCCTCCATTCTCATGTGCCTATCTAAGAGCCTCTTAAACGAATTAATCGTACTTGCCTCCTCTGTCAACCTGAGCAGCGTATAAACTTGCCCAGCACATCTCATTTGAAATTAGCCCCTCTCAGCTTAAATGTATGTGTCTGGTTTGAGGCATTTTGATCCTGGGAAAACAATACTGGTCCTCTCCTCTATTTATACCTCTCATGATTTTATAAACTTCTGGCGGTTCTCACCCCAGCCTTCCGCCTGTCCAGAGAAAGCAACCCAAATTTGTCGATGCTCTCCCTATTGCCCATGCTGCCAATTACGGCCGCAGCGTAGTGAACCTCCTCCGCACCTCTTCCAAAGCCTCCACATCCTTTGATTGAAATGTGACCTAAACTGCTAACAATGCTCCAAATGTGTTCTGACCAAATTCTCATGTAGCCTCAGCATTAAATCATTGCCTTTATATTCTATTTCTCTCGAAATTAATGCTTACATTGTATTTCCTTTCCTAGCTTCCGACTCATCCTGCAAGTTAACTTTTAGGGAATCGTGCTCTTAGATTACCAAGTCCTTTTGCATCTCTGATTTTTGAATTCGCTTCCTGTTTGGAAAATAGTCTACAGCTTCATTCTATCTACCAAAGTGTATGACCATCTTCTTTCTTACGTGGTATTACACCTGCTACTACTTTCCCATTCTCTCAACCTGTCCAAGTCCGTTTACAGACGACCTGCTTCTGCAACACTACATTTTCCTGCAATTATCTTCTTAATAATCCTCAAATTTAGCCACAGAACCATCAATTCCGTCATCCAGATCATTAACATTTAACGTTGGAAGCAACTGACCCAACACCGACTCCCTGAGAAACATTACTAATTACCGACAGCCAGTCAGAAAATGACTCCTTTATTCCCACTCTGCCTTCCGCTAGTCAGTCAATCTTCGTCCCACGTCCCAGACACGGGTGTGGCTGGTCTAAAGGAAACTATCACCTATAACATCTTCTCTTCTTGCAATTTCATCATTATCAAAGGGAAATTCGAAGGTTCTCTGTTCAGCCCTCTTCGACATGTCATCTTTTCGCAATGTCATTTGAAAACATGGGGGTGATTATGTTTAAGCAAACACTGATGAGTATGTCTCACCTTGCTTTTCAATATCCAGCGATGAATGAACTAAACCCTGCAAGCAAAGAGCAAGTAGACCAGAGCTTCCATTTTGTTTAACTGATACACTTGTTGTTGCACTCTCCAGAAACGGGAGAATATCGGAAACACCAGTCTCCGTTTCTTGTGTCAAATCGCGGTAACTCGTATTTACTTCTCGATTGGCTCTCATTTTAGCAATGCCTTGACCACAAAACCCTCACCCGATACATAATTATTTACTATCAACATCCCTTTCAATCACTCTCAAAGGCTTCAGCTGCAAAGTTCTCCAAAGTATCTGCCTTCCACTTTCGGTGTATTGATACAGAGATACAGGAGCAGAAGACACAAGAGCGTGAGGACCCATACCACCAGGCTCAAGGGCAGCTTTTCTCCCCGCTGTGATAAGATTATTGAACTGTTCTCTTAAAAGATGAAATAAACTCTTGAAGTGACAATCTAAATTATTATGACCTTGAACCTTGCTGTCCACCTGCACTGCACTTCCTCTGCAGCTGTGACACATTAATCCGCATTCTGTTATCGTTTTTAACTTGTATTTCCTCAATACAATGTGTATTGTATTGATCTGTACCAACAATATGCAAGACAATTTTTCATTATACCTCGGTAGAAGTGACAATAATAAACCAATATTAATAACGCGAGCAATATATTGATTGGGACGTTGGTGTACCCCTACACTCCACCGCCACGAAGTAACTCTGTCCTTTTGTTCCTTCGCTCTACCCATTTGATATTAACCTGGAATATTTTCGCTCTTTACCTGAAACGTGGACTTCTTAACCGGTAGAACCCCTGACGACACGTCTGATTTCTACACCCTCGAAGATTTTATGTCATGCCCTTTGCTCTCATTCTCTCCCGGAACGGTCTCCGTGATCCATTGATTTACCCTTCTCTTCCTTCTCCCCTGGAATTTGCGTGCATTACATTGCGAGAGTACACGCGCAGCAGAATTTTTAACGCAACCTGAAAAATTGGGCTTTTTTCGATTAACTGGAACTTTTCCCGAGTTACAAATCAGGCCTGTTGACATGAGAAGGAGGTTTCATCAAGGCACTGCTTCCTTCACTTGCACGAACAGAAATTGATCCCTATTACCGGAGCTGAGCGAACGACCCAGCAAAGTCAGTGCTCTGCAATCAGCCTCTGAAATCCATGTTTTTGACAACAGCGACATGACCGTTGAGGGAATGTCCAGGGTTCCCAGGCAACCGTATAGGAGGCAGGTCTAAGAGGATGGAAGCTCGAAATTGGCTTGCAATATGAGGCAGAAATTGATTGTAGAGAGTTGCTCTGTGATTCATCACACAATCTCCCCATTTTTTCATCATCCAAAAAGAACAATGTTTGAGTTTGATGGAATACTCTCCACTTAACTGGGAAAAAAACAAATCCAAAACAACTCATAGAAATCTTGCTACTATCCATAAAAGAAAGTCCATTACTTGGCGCATCGTCAAATATACATGTCCCTCTCCACAGCGATACGGTGTCTGCAGTGTAACCATGTGTAACACTCATCCAGGCAGCATGTGCACCACCAAAGGTAATGGCAGTGGGTGCATGGAACAACCACCACATAAGAGTTCTCGTGCAAGTAACGCACTGTGTTCAATTGGAAATCTATTACCAGTTCTCCACCGTTCTTCCGTCTGAGTATCTCCATGCACTGCCAGCAGAAAGCAGCTAACACTACCTTGACAGGGGCAGTTTGATGTTGATTATACAGGCTGTTTTGGTAGCAACGCGCAGATTTCAAATAATTGAACAAATGAAAACCAGTGCGAGCGGCCCAATGTTAATCAAGTATTCCGGCAATGCGAATGAGGACACTGCCGACAATAAGAGTGGAAGTAGGAATCGGGTTGAAGTGCATTCGGAACAAGTGGCAGCTCCTCACGCGTTCTGGATCAATGCAATTCACAGAAAAAGGGAAATTAATATCTGGTAGAAAGCAGAGCACATCCATGGTGTTCAAGGAGAGTAAGTGACGAAATTGTGGTGTCCGTTGTCGGACTTCCTGCAATGTACCGACGACTGAAGATCAGTTAGTGTTCACCAATGGAAGCAAAGTGTTGCGCTGCAGTGGCAGAAGAAACTGGTCTTGAATGGCAATGAAGCGGGGTGGGGTATCTTAAATACTTCTGCAGCTCTGCAACGCAATTAGATTGGATATTGGAAAGCGAGAGGACGATGAATGGGAAAGATTAATGAGATGTTTTCTGCTTATAAAAGCCAGTGGGTAATGGACGACAATGTGGGACTGTGACCTGGAGACAGCAAGGAATGGACCGGTCGTGTTTCATGGAGGTGGAATCAGGGCGAGGAACGTTCCACCCAAGGATAGTGCAAAGATAATACATTGTAAACTTTTTTTTGTCTTGTTCTCTGGAATTGCAGTTGAATGATTACCTTGGGGACGACGTTAGGAAAAAAACACCTTGGAGTAAATAACGAAACATCATCACGGCTATTAGGTGCCGAAAGAGAGGTCGGCGTTGCGACCTCCTGATGGATCTTCGATCTCAGCTACGGTCAGACAGAAAGGGGCTTGGCAACAATTGAGGTACGATAAGAACATTGGATAATCTAGAAAAACAATCATGATTAATGTCTGATTTTTTAAAAAATGACTGCAACAAGCGTCAATGGTGAGAGGTAAAGTGGCCAGGTCTTTCAGTTGGAGTAGCGCAGATGCTTCCGCCCGAACGAAATATTTCTGTGCTAGAAAAGGTAGATCTTCCACTTTTCCGGTTTTGTGAATAGGGATTCCGTGTGTTCATTACAGGCGATGCCAGTATAGGTGTGTATCTGTTCATGCCTTCACGGGTAAATGAATACAGTATCTTTTTGATTACGGGAAATGTCTAGAGCTGTTCCTGTGACTACCAGACAAGAAAAAAACTCTAAGGCCAAACGGAAGGATGAGACTTCGTCTTCCAGCAAGACGTGTACTTCATTTCACCTGCCAAACTAAACTCTCTTTCTAATTACGGAAGTCCAAAGTGCTCCGTCTAAAGTTAAGAATGATACCTATTTCAAGTTCAGTGTCCCTGTGATAAATAATACTGATCCATCGAATTCGTGTCATAGAAATTGAACTTGCAACATTCTCCTTCGAAATATGTGAATATATGACTTTTGAACTAATAACTGGCAATATCCCTTGAGGTGGCAAATTCATTACACAGTGACACATCATTATTTGCCGTGTTTGTTCAGTGGGTTGTACCTAATGTGACTGAAGGGATGGTCACACTGATTGTCTCAGTGGGATTTCCCTCTCTTATACAAGTGTTTGTTGAACTATTCAGCAATACTTATGGGCAATTGGAATGTTCTGCACAACAGATCGCTCCTTCTGGCAGCAAATGGGATATCCAGCAATTTACTACATTGTGAGCGTTTTCTATCCTGCACTTGCAGCGGTTGGTATTCCGGGTAAGAAACTGGACCTGGTTGCCGTACATGTGATGCACACATCTGGTTGTATCTTCTGCACTGTGGAATAGTCGTCTGTTTCCCAGCGTAGATACTACCTCACCGGATTAGTGCTGACAGAATGAAGAGGTTTCAAGCAGCTGGTCGTTTAAATTCTATCTTTAACGGATTTTGATCAATTTGACATCCGATTCTTTTATTAATTACGTTGATGCTAATATTGACATTGTTCCTTTTTCCTCCGAGAATTTTACCTTGCTTGACTTTCCGAAGCATTACCGACATGTTTTGTTCCAGGTAAGTTTCTGAATCAGGAGAGAAACTTCGACTTTTCCTACAACAAAGTTACATCTCTTTCAATTAACTTACCAGTTTGCTTTCAACACGCAGGTCTTTTCTACCATAATTCCGCAAGTGAGAATTCATGTTTTATACCTGTCCAAGTTTCTCTGCAATTTCAACAATAACGTGAAAAATCTCCCGGTTTCCCCTTGGCTTTCTTTGTCCAGTTTTGATTTTAAATCCGTAGTTCTACTTCCTAAATTTGTAATGTTTGTAGAAACATAATCCCTGAGTCCACTTCATGATCACTATCAATGCTGTCTTCTGCATTTTCAGCTCAAATGATGGACAAAGTCTCCATGATTGGGGGTAGCAGGCACTCACCGATGAGTACGTTGTGAATTTCAGATCCGGCGTTGTAAACTGCTGGAGATTGGCCTACACAACTGTCACTCCGGTCCGCCGTTGTGTTCCCGACGGGCTGTATTTCCTCGCCAAGAGCATAAGCCAGCCATTTACAGCGTAGGATCAGAAGAAGGGGAAAATTCGGTACGGTCCAGCGGATTTGTCAAGTGAAACGGATTAGATTTGGCGCAGTTTGAATAACTTGTTTTTTTTTCTTGGCAGTTAATTTCACGGCGATTGTGATCATCTCCCGGGGAAAATGCGGACTCTCCAAATGCATCACCCGGTATCTGGTGGGAATGGCAGCAGCAGATCTGATAGTAGTTATCGTTGTTGCTTTACTGGAACAGACTAACTTTCTCTATAGTTATGCTAATTTCTTACTTATTACTCCAATTTGCGCCTTGATAAACGCACTGAGGGTTGGGACGAGAGACTGCTCCGTTTGGCTCACCGTGGGTTTCACTTTTGATCGCTTTGTCGCAATTTGTTGTCAAAAGCTGCAGAAAAGATACTGCACCGAAAGAACAGCAACTGTGGTTATCGTGACAGTGGTTATACTGAGCTGCGCGAAATGTGTCCCGTTTTACTTTACAGTGGAGCCTGATGTTATAGTTGACAACGTGCCATGGCGCTGCGTACTTACGGCTGACTACTTGACTTCTTTGGCATGGAAAGGACTCGAGCTGTTTGACAGCATCTTAACACCACTGTTACCAATCTGTTTAATTCTGGCATTCAATGGGTTAACAGTCAGACATATTATAGCTGCAAATAAAGTCCGCAGAGGACTTCGGAGTAACAACGAGAATCAGAAGGATGAAGAGGTGGAGAAACGGAGAAAGTCAATGATTTTGTTGTTCGCTATATCAGCCAATTTCATATTATTTTGGATACCCTATATTGTATCTTCAATGGCATGGCAAGCGCAAAATTATTCTTACATCGACAAATATTTCAATACCCCGACATATATCCTGGAACAGTTCGGGTATATGTTGCAGATGCTCAGTATGTGTACCAACACATGCATCTATACATTAACACAGAGGAAGTTCAGGGAAGAACTGAAGAATATAGTGAAATATCTGTTTACATTAAATGGGTTGTTGTGTAGATGACGTGAAACTTGCCCCTGTTTCATCCATCGAACCTGTTGCATCAACCGAAAGTTGTATTATTGATCTGTTATGTTGAAAAATGAATCTTGCCGAAGTCTTACAATTGAAGTTCAATAATATTAGTGGGCTTGGCAAATATGACAGTAATTCATAGAGTTCTGGAATCATGAGGTTATATAGATGGAAACTGGCCCTTCGGCCCAAATCATCAATGCCGGACAAGATACATATCTAAACGAATCCAATTCGGTTTGGGGTTTGCCCGTATTCATCTAAATCTTACCTGTCTATGTACCTGCCTAAATTATTTTAAACGTTGTAATTGTACCTGCCTCTGCCACCGCTGTCAGTTCATTGCATATCCCTAAAAGTTTTGTACTTAAAACCTGTCCCTTAGATCCCCTTAAATTGTAATATCGAAATGTTTCAAGATGTCACTGCACTCATGATTCCCTGCCCTTCTCCACACTAAATACAAGAAATCATGAAGGCATGTCCCTGACCATCGGGAACCTGTTGCATCCACCGAATGTTGTATCATTAATCTGTTAAGTTGGGAAACAGGGGCAATGTACTAACTGCTGGAGATTTGATTGTCGCACCAGCAGCATTACATTCTAAATTACTGGATTATTGATCTCTGGGACATGATATGTATTATGTTGTTACTAGGGAAATTTAATTCAAAGTTCTGGTGTCAGACGAAGTGCTTCGGAATCCATTGGATTCCATTGAATTAAACACATGGTTTTGGGTAATGTCCTTCTTAACAGACGTGATGTGTAAAAGATCTCGAATAAGTGAAGCCTGCCTAACCCGCAAATGGTCGTGTCTTGCAGTTTTTCGCGTACATTTGGCGTTGGAGATTGTAGTTCTAAAATGCACCGGTGGTGTGAAAGTAGATGTAAGCTAATGCAATACGGCATTGCTAATTGCCGTGTTTGGGGTGCAATGATCTTATCAGTCTGCGTTGTTCTCCGAGTTATCCCATACTTGATCTAACAATTTGGGTGCAAGGACTGGTCTGTGAGCTCCACCTAATCCTGTCCCTTGTGCTCTCTTTAATAGTTATATTGTCACTTGGAATTGTTCCCAATAATTTTACAACAAGCGACGTTGCAAGACGTAGTCTATAATTAATAAGATTAATACTTCTTTTTTCATTAAACAACAGGACGCCGTTAAACGTCCTGCGACACGTTGGCACCTGCCGTAAGATAGAGTTAATTGTAAAATAAACTGAACATGCCATTTCTACTCTTACTTCTTTAAACAGCCTGGAATAGATTCTATCCAGACATCGTAATTAACCTGATAACAAAACTGCTCACCTATTTTTATTTCCGGCTTTATCCTATAAAATATTTCACACGTCTTTCCCTGCTGGTTTTCCCAATCCCCGTTTTAATTAAGACGATGTTACATATGGATTGAGCATTTTCATAACAAAGCCCTCCTCAACACCTGAGCCAACTTCAATTTTCGCTATCATGCTCGAATTTGCATTCTCTGTCTAGAGGGCCTGCGTGTAAAAAGAATCTTTCATGAGACATGTTTGTTACCTTTGATTTAACTTGAACAGGTAATCCCACGCCCTTCACTCTTCCGACATCTGTTTCAATTCTACCTGTGCATTTTCAACATGTTCGAGTCTCCATGCTGTTCAAAGTTTTATGTACCTAACTCAACTTTTCCTTTACTGTGTTATCTTATCAACTGAACAGCTTGCCATCACTGGGGTTATAAAGTTTTCCGTCAAACGTTATTTCTCAATTGATGCGAACACGCGAAACCTAATTCAACGCATCCTGATGCAGAGTCTCAACCTGAAACGCCGATAACTCCTTTCCCCATAGATGTTGCGAAACATTCTGAGTTGCTACAGCAAATTGTGTGTTGCTCCTGATTCCTACGTTTGCAACTTCTTCTGTCTGCATTGTAGCGTATCTTTGATTCACTCCAATTCCACACAAAAACTGATATCTTGAACTGTCATTTCCAGGCAGCTTTTCTCGTCATGTTTCAGAGCAGAAAACTTTACATTCATATAATTACAACTCATCACCTCATGGTAAATTTGTCCTTGATAATGACTTAATACTTAACTGACTAATAAGGTCAATAGAGAGAATCCGCACAGAGAGAGGCCTTTCGCCCACCGTGTAGCGCCGAAAATACTTTACTGTAGTAAATTGTTACAGATGTATGCAAGCTTCTGACTGGTTTAAGGTTATTAAATAAGCGCGTCGGTTTCTTTCAGCGAATTTTTCAAGGGCCAGGCTGCACAGCTGCGACATATTCTGCAAATTATCCGATGGACAGAAAGCCATATATTTCTTATTTTTAAAAGACTTATATGCAAACCGCTGCCCAACCATTTATAGGAAACTGAATCATTTCGGGTTTCCAAGGAGAAACGGAATAGACTGGTGCGAGATCATGGTATTCGCGTAAATCAGGAATGACGTGGGATTTCATGGATTGCACTGCTTGGAGCTGACATGAACTTGGCTGCGCAATAATTATTCTCCTTGTTTAAAGTCTGGGTCTGTTGTAGAAAAGCGTGTTCGACATTTCGTAAAACAGGTCAATCATGCACAGAACTTTGCAACTGGACCAAAGACATCGTCCGGTATGTCGAAACAAATTAACTTGATGATTAAATAATGTCTTGTGAATTAATTTAAAAATGTGTTCGAATGGATAAAATGATTTAGTAAGAAATGTTCTGCCGTCTTGTAAACATTGTCACTAATGCGAAGAGCTGTGGAACATTGTGCGAACATGTTCTGTGAAGTGTGAGCTGCACTACAGAGTAAACATACAATCTGTTCACAGCAGTATACAGATTTCACATATAATTGAAGACATCCTTACTCTTGAAATGTATTCTATGTTGTATTATGATAGGGTTTATACGGAAAAGATGTCCCGTGATGAGACCGTCTCTTCACAGCGATCATCTGCCACTGTTCATTTGTTGTCATGCCCCATCTTCTGGTGGGATTCGGTAGCCTGATAAGAATCGAAGGAAGGCGGCAGAAATGAACTGCAGGAGGAACTCACCTGGTCAGGCAGAATCTCTAATTTAAATGAGATAGTCGATGTTTCGCGTCGAGATGCTGTGCAGGACTGATCCTGGAGAGGGAATTTGGCCAGAAATCAGTACAGAAATGTGAGGGAGGATGAGAGAGGGACTGATCGGTGATAGGTGGAAACAGATGGTGCTGGTTTTGGAGGCAGTTGCAGTCAGGGAGTGGATACAGTGTGTGTAGACAGTTAAATGGAAGTAAGTGAGGGGGAAGCTCAGGCTGCTGAAACGGGATTGGATGGATGGTGGCTTGGAGACACGGTGGTTTGAGACAGGCAGAACCAGATTAAGGGGGTGGCGTAAATCACCGATGGAACCAAGCGGAGGAGGAGAATAAATCTTGGTAACGGGTAGGGGGTGAGAAATGGAAACAAAAGTGAAGAAAGGCATAGAGAAACCTGGTGGTCTGGTGGTAGTTGGAAAGGACGACAGAGAGTGTGAATGACATGGAATTCAAGAGTTCAATATTCCTACCACCGGACTGTTGGCTACCCAAGCAGAATACGAAGTGTTCTTCCTCCTTATTTACGTTCTGTCTCACTGTGGCAGTGATTGAGGCTGAGGGTAGACAGGTAGTAGTGGGAAGGGGAAGGAGATTTGAAATAACGTGCGGAAGGAAGGATTCTGCGAATCTGCACCATTTGTAGCTTGTAGTCGTGGAAGTTAGAGTTAGAGTTGACACGGACTTTAGCAAGGTCTTTGACAAAGCCCTGCATGGCTGGGTGGTATCGGCCGTTAGATCATATGGGAATCAAGGTGAGCAAGCAACTGCTTACAACATTGGTTTAATAGAAGTTGTCAGGGGCAGAGGCAGAGCGTTCATATTCAGATTATCGGCCTATGAATGTTTGAGAGCGTCAAGAATCGGTACTTGGTCCACTGTTGCTTGTCATGCATATTAAGGATTTAGATTACAATGATTTCAATATATTTAGTAAGTTTGCTGATGACAGAAAAAACTGGTTGAGTGAACAGTGAAGGAAGATATCTGAGTTAACAACAGGATGTGGATGAACTGTGGAAGCGGACGAAGGCATAACAGATGCTATTTAACATACGAATGCGAGTTGTTGCATTTTGGTCAGTTAAATCAGGATATGACTTAAATTGTAAATTATATGGCCCTGGGGAATGTTGTAGAACAAAGGGAACTGGGATACAATTACATCGGAGCAGTAAAGTGGAGACGGCTGTGCACAGGGTGGCAGAGAAGGCATTTGGAACACTTGGCT
>JARFYF010065789.1:0-13058 GCA_030265395.1 Rhina ancylostomus | reverse complement strand
ACGTGTGTCCTCCCAGACCTTGTGGCAACGGTGGAGATGGTCCTGAACTGAGGGTACAGCGATATCTTCTTCGTGGACAAAGAAGAGAGGGGGTGGGTACCCAAGTGAGCATTCGAAGGGGGATTTCCCAGTAGCAGTGCAGATCAGAGAGTTGTGGGCATACTCAACCCAAGCGAGTTGGGTGCTCCAAGTTGACGGGACATTAGCCGTTGTGCAGCGTAATGCTGTTTCCAAGTCCTGATTCGCCCACTGCGTCTGGCCATTTGTCTGTGGATGGAAACCAGACAATAGGCTTACAGATATTCCAAGAGCTTGACAAAAGGACCTCCATGCAGCAGAGAGAAACTGGAGACCCCAGTCGGAGACAATTTCTGCAGGAATCCCATGGATACGGAAGATGTGTTGAACAATCAAGTCGGCTGTCTCCCGAGCTGTAGGGAGTTTGGGAAGGGCCACAAAGTGCACTTCTTTGGAAAAACGGTCCACAATGTTGAGGACAACGGTGTTTCCGTGAGAAGGGCGTGACAAAATCCAGGGATATATGGGACCATGGACCGTTAGGTACAGGTAAGGGGCGAAGCAGTCCAGAAGGTGGTCGGTGGGAGGCTTTTCCACAGGCGCAGACAGTACGGCAGATACAAAGGAACCAGTATCCGCGTCCATGGAGGGCCACCAGAAGTGTTTCTTCAAGAGGAAGAGAGTCTTATCAATCCCCGAATGGCAGGCAAAACGAGAATAATGTCCCCACTGCAGAACCTGAGACCGCACAGACTCTGGTACAAAAAGGCGGTTGGGTGGACCATTGCCTGTGTCAGGTTGGGAACGTTGGGCTCTCTTCACTGCAGCTTCAATCTCCCAGGTGAGGGCCGCCACCACACAGGACTGAGGAATGATAGTCACGGGTTCAGGATGGTCCGCCTCTGTAGAGTATTGCCGGGAGAGAGCATCGGGCTTCCCATTCTTGGACCCAGGACGATATGTTAGAGTAAACCGGAACCTGTCAAAGAATAATACCCACCGCGCTTGACGGGAATTCAGGCGTTTTGCAGTCCGTATTTCTTCCAGGTTCTGATGGTCTGTCCAAACGATGAACGGGTGATCTGCTCCCTCATGACAGTACTCCACCCCCCCCCCTTAACGGGAGACTCTCGGCGACCCAACGGGCTTGTCTGGATGGTTCTGGTGGAAGTCCCCAATTAGGGAGGGGTCCAGAATGAAGGTGCGGGGAACCCAGGAACGTTCCACCGGACCGTATCCCTCCCAATCAACCAGGTACTGCAGGCCCCTACCCCAGCGGCGCACATCCAATAAATGCCGGACAGTGTACGCTGGGTGGTCGTCAACAATCTGTGGGGTGGGGGGTGGAGGGGGCCTGGCTGGAGGGCACAATGGAATGCTGGCCAGAGTATTCTGTTACAATGTTGATCCTGAGCAAACTCATAGAGAACCCAAATGTGGCACACTGATACAAGTCTGGAGTCAGGATACTTCCTCAGGACAAACACAGGCAGTAACTGGAAGGAATCTTGCTTCGGAGATCAGAAGAGGAATCCCATCACGAACTGGATCTTCACAAAGGAATAGAGAACACAGGACTTCTCTGGAGTACACCACTCTTAGCAACTGGATTCAAAGTATACCTAATGGTAGACCAATACTCTAGCAACAAGCGCCAGAGAAACAGGTTCTTATGCTAGGTCCCTGATGTGGCTCAGGTGTGTATTGTTATCTAATTAGTCCAGCATGGAATCCATGTGGACAGCAAGGCATTAATGGAGCCAAATTGAGGGCCAGAACTCAGAACCATGACACATTTCTCTACTGGAATCTCCTCTTTCATTCCTCCATCGAGATTTAAAAAAGTTACTTCTCTTTGCCTGTTTCGTTTGCATTGCCTCCGCCACATCTTCTTATCTTCCACTATTTCAAACATTTTTTTTTCTGACGTCTTCATAATAATCCAAAGTTGCAACACCTTGGGTTTTCCACTGAATTTTTGCCATATTTCTACAAATACTCCAATGGTGCAAAGTGAGTCAGTACCATGCAGGTTTACGGCTCTGCATCGGTGTTCGGCCTGCATTTCCAACTCCCTTATTTCTTCAAAACAATTACAAATGTGGACTACCAGTTCTCTCTGTTCTCGGCCTGCCGGTTCTTCTATCTCCCTGGATCCAGTTTATCTCAATGAAAATTTACCGTTGTTCGACGTAACTTGGCTAGTCAGGAGCATTCACTTGTTCACCAGTTCTCCTGAATCCCCACTCGCGGCTCCACCACCATCAATCTATCAGGTTCTTAGTTGATCTCCTATCGGCCCCTTCCTGCCCTCTTCGAGTGGTAAGGTTCGCTTAATCCGGTGTCCCGTGAACCTACCGTATCCGACAATTTGTAAACGGGAAATTTAACGCGGAGTCCAGAATTCAGAGCAAACTTCATCTGCAACAGACTATTGTCAAAGGCGGAGCAGGATCGAATGCTCACTGATCCGAAGTTTGTATTGGTTTAAAATTATTTCATGTCAATCCCCTCCACTGACATCTCTATAACACATGCTCAGCGAATACAAAGAGCAAGGTAAATGATTAAAATTTTCAAGTTTCAAAATCTAGACCGCCATAAGGGCCGGAGGCAATCCCCATTTTCCTGAGATGTACAATGTTCAGCTGCACTTGCTGGAAGTTATGGGATTCTGGTTGCTCAGTATTCAAGCATGTGATTAATATGAAGTCGCTGGAGCCAGCAATTTGTTATTTGCGATGGTCTCATCCAGTCTGCAATCTGCTCTATATGGCTCACCATGCGCCATTTCACTTTATTCTCCATGACACTTTCCGCTCAGACATTCGTCTAATTAAATGCATGAGAGGGTTCTTGGGAAAACTTGAGTCGGACAATCAGTGCTTGCAATTTATTCATGTTCACTGCAAAGATTTTAAACTTAGACCTACAGAGTCTCTTCTGAATTTATTCATGAATTTTTGTTTAAGAATTGGGAAGCGACACCTCCTCCATCTTGGTTGCCGCCTGCATAACCCTTGGAATCCTCCTCATCGCTGAGTTATTCACACTGATGACGATAATACGGAGACGGTCAGCAAGAAGAGGTGAGGTTCAAACTTGATACTGAATTATTATTCCGGATAATATTTCATGACTTAGCAAGACTGATGCTCTCTGCAGGATCTGTAAAGTCTATTTGGAGGAGGCGATTCTCTGTTAGTTTTCGAGTTAAGCGGTACCTGGTTTGAATTTCCGGAGACATTTACAATATCAACTTTTGTTTTAGATCAAGTGAGCTGATGTATTCGGTTCTATTGGAATTTTCCTTTTGTAGCTTGACTGTTCTTCAGACTGTCATTCACCATCTGGCTCATTTCAGTTTCGTGGATCTGCTGCAGAACCTCAATCATTCTGATTAGATTCCATTCATCACATTAATGGGAAGCACTTTCCTCAGGTTTTATGAACAAGGAATTCCTTATTCTCCTTCTCTTTACAATTGTTCGACGGAAGGCAATCCTTCTCTGCCACTTCCACAGTTGACAAACCTGCCAAAGTTTCATCTCCTCATGACCCTCTGCCAGACAGATGCAGTCCACACGCATCTCGTGAAGGTCTTCACCTTCTCATCTGCTGAACTGCAGTATTTCACCGTGACAGAACGCAATCAGGGACATTTTTGTTTCATTCTGACACAACCGACATTCGACCTCTGTGATATTATAGTCATGTCCATATATAACGTCATGCACATGTTGATACAATTAACCGGTATTTACAAGGAGACATTAATCTATACAGAGGGATTCCGAGCTCACCAACACTAATTTATCGATGTTTTCCCAATTTGCATTTTAATCATAAAGGGATAGCAGTTCCATTCGAAAATTTGAAAACAATATGGTAATCCCACTCTCTCTTCTCCAGCTGCACTGATGAGCGGCAGGGACTCACCAGTTGGATTTTACCAAGCAATTTATGAAGAGATTGAGAATACACTTGGGAAGAAGACGTTCAATCAGACACAAGATTCAGGTGTGTATTCTACTCGGCATCCATTCGTCAATAGATAAATATATCCTCCAACCAGTGACGGTATTACTTGTCAATAAATATTAATTAATGAGAACAAAATTTACTTTGAAGCAGTAAAAATGCAATCAGCAGAAACAAGAAATGGAACAATATCTGTGGATAGAAAAGTAATGTTTCACGTCAAAGATCTTTAATCAGATCTTGGGAACGTGAAAAATTAGATATGCTTGCTCCTGCAGATAATTGGGCTGTGTGGAGACAACTGAGATGGCATGTGATAGAGTGGAGAAGAGAATAGGATGTATGACACTGACGTTACTGACAGTGTTCCCCACCAGACTTTTAAAAATCTTCATCACATTCTGCCAGTTTGTGTCATTAGTACCTCTTGCTCTGCACTGTGTGAGATACATTCCATTTATTCTCTCCCACATCCACCGCATCTATTCTCTGCAAAGTTAACAGGCTCGATTCCTAACTGTTCCGACTCCCATGAAATAATATTTTCTGCCACTCCCTGCTCCTCAACATCTTCTGTCTGAACGGTTGAGGACTTCCAGTGAACTTGTTAGTTTTATTTGTGCTCAATATATCTGCTTGATAGGAAAAGAGGTCAGAAAATCTCCTCGTGAAGTATTGCGATGAGAATGAGGTTATCACAGTATCTATGCATACTTCAGTATGTGGAATGGATTTCCGATGATTTTCAGTGATTCAACACGCCTTATGAATTGACTCATGAGCTTTACAATAGCCAGTAGTTCAGCATTGTTTTCCCTTCGGCTCCAGCTGGTCGGTCATAGTTTTCTGAGCCCGAAGCCAATAGATCTTTAATAGAATGGATTTAGTTTACACATTTTGTATACATCAATTGCTTGATGAACGGATCGCTGCGGCGAATCTTCCACTTGAACCAACGTGCTCCTTATATTGAAAGACATTCCGCAAAAAAGTCGTTTGAAGTACTTCCAATTTTGTCACTGAGGTGATGAAACAATTATGAATTCTGCTCCAAAGGCCAAATTAATCTCGCTGACAAAAAGATCTTCCTTTCAATTCTAGTCTCTGGTTCCATTGATTCCATCAACCAAATCGACTATTACACCAGCGGCCCGCTGAATGGCACTGCTCTTGGACCAGAAGGCCCTGAAGAAGACAATTCCAATGTTCTCGGTTGGGGTATGTATTTTTTCCATTTTCTGCAGCTTTAATTCATGATGTCCATGATCAAATCCTGACGAAGAATTGTGTCCCGACATGTACGCCGTGAAATGACAGACAGATCTCATGGCTTTGCGAGAGATTGGCATAACGACAGGCATGTGATCTGGTACAAAAATGAAAATAAATATCTCTCGTCTGCAGCCAGCTGTGTTACTGGATGAAACATTCTTGTTTTTGTTTTTGCTGTTTCTGAAGTGTAGATCTTGAAATATGAAATGAGTACACAGCTTTGGTGCGCGATTAAGCAGTCTATATCAATGGTACGGATAAACATCCGGCCATACATCGGAATACCTGTCAAAAGAACAACAAAGTCTCTCAACCCGCAGAATTTGCTGCACAACGTTTGTTTGTAGGAACAACATTCTTAGTTAAATTTCTTGTCAGGTCCACTTCCTGCCGTTCATGCCGGCGATGAGAGAAAAAACATTGATTCTCCAGACGCTCCAGTCCTGTTGGACGCCGATGATATTCTGATGCACAAAGTTGCCGGTGGTGAACTCGTAAATGACGATGAGATCCGTCTCTTCCTGACCTCAGGACCCACGCTCTGTATACAAATAAATGCACACGTTATGTTTTTTCCCCAAAGATTTATTTCCCGTGTTTACATTGTTTTTTTTTGTTAAAACTTGTTCTGTTGAAGTGGCCCAGGAATAGTTCTTCTCTCATGCGTCAAGGTTACATTCTCGAGCGCTCGGTGAACCATGTAATAAACTGATATCGGCTGCTCTATTTTTTTTCTTTTCTCCACTGTGTTATAAACCTGCACATAAATTACAGTGAAAACAAATAAAAATATCCTATTACAGATTACCAACAACGGATCCTTTTACAGAAATGAGATTCATGGAAGCCGTACTAATTGAAAACCGTCATTCTTCAATTGTTTGCTCCTGCTCGCCGTGCGATGCTCTCACCCACCCATTGAACTTGGTGTCATTCACTTTCGCTCTCACAGAATCAAGCTCGCAGACTCTCAAGCACCCTGCTTCCTCGGTTCCCTGCTCTGCAGACAACAATGATACATTCCGCGACGCGGCTCTCGCCATCACCGCAATTTCAGCACTTGGATGCGTCGACAGTTCTTTCCCACACTTCACCTCCTCACCGTGAAATCGGTATGAAAACTTTTCTTTGTTTGCTGTCACTCTTTGTATCCCCTCAGTGGTAATGTGAGGTTTAGTCGGTTTTCAGTTCTTGGGTGGACGTTCCTGCAGTCAAAGAGTACTATGTACAAATATCGGTGACTCTGAATCTAAATTATCTTATCATGGACAACAATGCATCTGTTTGTTTTGAAGTAAAATACTTTAATTTTCAGCAAACATTCTTTCTTGGCGCATGATATTCATTCATATGAGGATACCTGTCCTTCTAATGCAATCGCATTAGACGTAATTGCAATTTGAAATCTGAAATACATTGACAGAAATAATATGTTGAACACTATTTGTATTTAATTCCTATATTTATTTCTCTGCGATAATGTGATAACATTAATTTGTTTCACAGGTAAAATTCGAATAAAGCCCAAGATCGCATCTTCCAATTCGAGTATTGAAGTGATGGGAAATGTTCCGAATTACACCGGGTGCGTTATCCTATCATGTCCAGGGAGATGGTCATGCAGATCGTCACGTTGTTAGTTTCATTCGTCGTATTATTAGCAGCAGACATGCTGATTCGTGTTCAAAAACTTTCAAGAAAGTTTCTTTCTTCCTCTGAGCGGCACGTGTAGAGATGAAAAAAAGCAAACGGCCTTTTTTTACATTTGATATTTTATACCGCTTTGATATTTTGTGTAGATACAGAAGATATCAGGGAATTCAAGTGAATGGATTTTCTGATGTATCATGGTTTACGTTGTTGTGGTTATCGCGAGTTACTTTCTTGTTCAGTGAAAAAATATAGCAAATGGAATAAACGCTTCTCATGGAATTAGATTTTAATGTTTCCTTATCTTGTAGGAAAGAGCATGCTGAACCCAGAGACACAAGAAGAGGAACCAAAACCCATAGTTTGCTCAAGATTTCAAAAGATGAGCAAGAGAAATAGGCCTGAATTTCTTGACCACAGAGCCACTGAACAATATAGCACAATACAGGCCCTTTGACCCACCATGTTGTGCCGTCCATCAAACTACACATGATACTATCTTACCCCTTCCTCCCACAAATCCCGCATTTTATATTTCTCCCCATGCTTATCTAACAATCTCTTGAACTTGACCAACGGATCCGTCTCCACCATCACCCCAGGCAGCGCATTCTATGCACCAACAACTATCTGGGTGAAAAATCTCCATCTGATATCTCCCTTGAACTATCCACCCATTACCTGAAAGCCATGCCCTCTTGTATTCAACATTGGTGTCCTGGGAAAGAGATGCTGGATGTCCACTCTATGTATTCCTCTTAATATTTTGTATACCTCTATCATGATTCCCTTCACCCCCCCCCCTTTTCACCAATGAATAAAGCCCTAGCTCCCTTAGTCTCTCCTCATAATCCATACTCTGCAATCCAGGCAGCATCCCGATAAATCTCATCTGCACCCTTTCCAAACCTTCCACATCCTTCCTATAATGAGGCGACCATAACTGGACACTGTACTCCCAATGCGGTCCAAATAGAGTTTTGACCGTATGTTTATTTCTGTTTTTTTTTTACCAAGGAACAGATAAGATATGTCCACGATCAGTTTCATAAACGTGCCTTCGATGATGCACCACAAAATACCACTACTTGTCAATCGTGAAGGAGTTCCTTTTTAAGGCCAATTTCCATCACAGATGGGGATAAAATCATAACTGAAACTAGGAACTCGAGAAAAAGCTCAGTGCTGTCATATCGGACTGAACCATATTTAACTGTCAACTCAATTGATATGTTTTTCAAATATGAAGAATTAACATCATTACAACGATTTTAACGGTATAAGTGACAAGAACAAACCAATACCAATACCAATTTAGACCATAGTGGGAAGGAAATTTGCAGGTTGAGATTTAACTTATTCGATTATTAAGAACTGTTTATGTATCCATGTCGGTATTGAATGATCTTCTCTCCTACTTTGATTGCTTCCGTTAGTTTTTCTATACTCACCTACCAAAGAATATTAAACCTGATAATATGGGTGTCATTATTATTAATAGGTAAGTCTATTGCAAGCAAAAAAACGACGATAAAATGGGACACACAGTATTTTGCCGATGAAGATAAGATATCAAAATATCCTTCCCTAGTCTGTCAACTATTTTCTCAATTTACTGTGTATAAACGCCATTGAATTACCACTGTTGATTCTTAGTCTGCAAACCCTTCTCAGAGTTCTTATGTTCCCATCAGATAAAATATAGCACTCACCGCAATACATCTCCTACCGCAGCACAATCTTTTACGATTCCAATGCACTTTTTATGCATTCTCCCAACTTTAAAGAAATCCACGTCCATCACCACATATATATAGTGTAAAATCGTTCACCTGATCTGCAGTCACTCTCTAAATTAGGCGTTGCAAGGCTCTCAATATCTCTGTACTTCAAATTCGAAGGAAAGAGAGTTAAATGCTTTTGTTTGCTGTTAACCATCCTTGTCAGCATCCAACCCTCAAGAATGGGTCAAACAAAGACTCACGTTCGAAAACCATTCAATTGTTCAGGTGATGGTATCCCGTAAAAGTGTGATGACAGGAGTCATTTCATTCGCAACCAGTTTTGACCGTTGTCGCACTCGAGCCATCCCCCCACATGCCCGAATCTCATTTTATTTCCTTTGAAATCCTGACTCAATTTATGATTTGTAATCGCACATTAATTCGCCAATGTAACGCCAAGTGGCAAATCATTTCAGTTCCTAAACACCGGGTTTTTAAAAAAAATATGGAAATAAAGATTCAGGTGCTGGAGATCTTCGATGAGGAATTTTCACAGTGCCCTTCTGGGAGTCATTATTAAACTTCCACACGCAACCCTTTCAGACAGTGAATTCAAGATCATATCATTTCTATGAGAGAATAAAGAAAAAATCATCCCCAGTCTTGTCTTGGCATCTGTGCCCTGTATTTCCCAAACTCCCTGGGAACAGTTAATTATCATCTTTCCGAACAGCCTGAGTCATTTCTAATATCTTCTCGTGGGCATCTGGTCTTCTGTTGTCACTGCTGTCTTGGTGAAGCCACGTCTGTACACACACAGTTCTACTCCTTGCAAAGACACACATATTTGCTTCCTGTGTGAGGAGTTTCCGGGGCTGTTGAGCCGAATCCCGCTGACTGTGTCCAGTAAAATAGTCGGGTATCAGCCACTACCAATAAATATTCCTGGACTTGCACGGATCCAACTCAAGCCGAGTCGCACTGAGAGACTAATCCTGGTAAATCTCTCACTCTGGTGTGGCTGGTGGAATGCCGCCAATTCGATCCTGTGTCAGCCAAGGCTGACATGGAACAGGATGACGCATTAACTTGAATGGAATTGTTGGGTTACCCATGTGCAATTACTTCAGGTACTTGGTCCCGTGCTGACGTTGTTTTCATTTGGAAATCAAATTATTTTATAAATTTTATGAAAATATATTGAAATAATTTTAATCATTACAATTGCCCCTCGACGACCGATTCACTGAAAGCAGAAAGATTCAAAAATTGCTTTCAGACTAAGCGGAGGTCAAAACTCCGCCATCCCAGCATTGACGCTGGTCAAAGGTTGTTTCAGTGTTCTGGGGCCGGCACTGTGCACAGCTGACGAATGAGGCCCTGATACATATCTGAAATGTCCCTCAAATGCAGAGGATGAACTGGATTGATCGCAACATGCGGCCCAGAAGAGAGCAGGTGCACAAGATGTGTTGACAGTGAAGCAAAGCTTGATTCCCGTAGACTGATTCAGTCTCGTGAAGCGCACTGCACGTTCTGAGCATAAATACATGAACTACGCACAATCATGTTTATTATAGGTTATCACCTCTGCCTGTTCATGATACAAATCTTGCAATCTTCCAGAGAGTGAACAAGCCTGATACATTGGTGGCAGTTAAATATATCAACCCCACGATTTGCTGTCACTCTTCGGCAATGCATTTCTCATTCTTTACATCAAACTTTGAACCAAATTAGGTTATTAGAAAACCATAAAAGTCCATGATATCTCAAGAAATCATGCTCTTTTTCCCCAGTCTGATAAAACTTTCCTTCCTTACAGCTCGGTAAATATAGTTGAGGAACATGGTGCTCCATTTCCTTTTCTGGCGTTCTGTTGAAGGTCTGCCAACTGACAGTCAGTTTCCAGTGTTACTGCATATGGATGCCACAGCAAGATACTATTAAGGACAACAATACATATGGGTTAGTGCAGACAACCAAACAGCAATATCTGACAAGTTATTGAAATTATTCTTGAAAGATTTTATTCAAAGAAACAGAGAAACATACATAGATGGACTGAGGCAGGTTCCTCTAGTCCATTTCAGTGAGTGAGTGGTCAGATGTTTTTGATTTAATCCCACTGATGGTGCAAGGTTCGTCGAAATCAAAGTGATATCAGTTGGATTAGCACATGTCATGTCATGCACTCATTCACGAAGTAATGTGACGGTGTTGCAGATCCAACAGAGGGGACGGGAGGTGGTTTCAAAGGCACGTCAAAAGAACAATGCAAGATACATGCGAGAATCAGAATTAGAATAGTAAAAAGCAATGCATACGAGGCCATTGAAACATGGTTTGACATAAGAAACAAGTAACGGTTAAAATTGAAGAGGGTTAAACAAATGCGGATGTCATGAGGCAAATTTCGAAATAAGGCCACTGCTAGTTAATGGCATTAATAAACAGACTGGAGAAACAGAACAGATCAGGAAGATTTAGCAATTATTTTGTCGAACACAATAGGAAATTTAAACATGGCAATGGAGAAAATCGTGCGACGGAAGGTGGACAGATGCCAGATGTTATTTTGTGTTGTGATTGTTTCAACTTCTGTCATGAGCATGGGAGCATTTTCTCTTGTGTTTCGATGTTTGTCCTTTGCTGTCTGTTCAGGTAAAGTTAATTGGCACGAACGGAACAATTCTGTGTTTGTGCAGAAGGAAGGGACCATTCAGGAGAACGTAAAGAGGGTGGTAAGGGCTGCAGAAGGATTTTAATCATTATGTATGTTTCCATTCTCTAAGTGCATGAGAGTTGATTATCACCCATTCATGAAGTACCCTCTTGCCTTTAGGACATGGACAATATTTAAAGTGGCCGGAACTTGTTGAGTACAATCCTCGCTTATTGGTGTTATATACATTTCCTCAAAAGGAGCAATATATTTGTGATCGGAAAAGGCAAGTGCTCGGTACTTGTGAAAGAACTTGCCCTCCGCAAGCTGCCAATGGAAATAAGGTTTATCCAATCTTGGTTGAGCATCATGAGATTAATGTGAAAAAGTTTGCAGAGGTTCAGTTCAGTTGTTTGAACAGGCAGGTTAGAGGTTCCAGTTCCTGCCAAAGCTTGTGTATAAACTGACGCTTGCAAGTCAATGCCTTCTGGCCTATATTGTGACCGCCTCGCTGATCTTTAGGTTCACTGATATATGTAGCGCACAGGTAAAAGCAGAGATAGAAATATTCACAGGCTGTGTCCACACGGCACGTTATCATGCAACCTCTAATCTGCTGGGGGAACTCAGCTGATTATCGGTTGCTCCGGATTCTGTCTCTTGTGTTTCCTTGTTGTATACAAATATCATTCAGCATTTTGAAAAGTAGCACAAACATTAAGTGTTTGTGTTCACTGAGATGTGCGTGCCTCTGAATATTAACATGAAAATAGTTGTGCAGGTGCAGCATGAAATAAAGAAGTTAAATGGCTTGTTGAACTCGACTGCATAGAGCTGGAGTACAGAAGTGAGGAAGTTTATCACCGTGTGCACAGGGTTTCAGTACAGCTGCATCTGAAATACTGTATGTAGCAGTGTTGTGTTATCCCTGGAAGGATGGATTTGGAGGCCTGACAGAAAATAATTACCAATAAATGAAAATCAAAGAGATACAAATGTTCGAAATCTGAAAGAAAATTGAAAATGCTCGAAACACTCAGCATGTCTGGAAAGATCTTGAGAGAGACAGGGTGAATGAGTCAGGAAGATGATATTTAGAGTCAAAGAACAATACAGATACAGGCCCTTGAGCTCAACAAATCCATGCTGATCACGGTGCCCACCCAGCTAGTTCCCATTTACTGTATTCTGCCCATATCCTTATAAAACCATCCCCTCTATGTGCCTATCCCAAATGCTACTTAAATTATACTGTTGTACCTGCCTCAACCACTTCCTCTGACAGCTCATTCCAGAAACTCACCACCCGCTGTGTGGACAAAGTTGCCCCTGAAGTACCTATTAACTCTTTCCCCTCTCACGCTAATCTATGCCCCCTAATATTGGACTCCTCTACCCTTTGGAAATGTCTGTTAACGTCCACCTTATCTCTCCATCTTATAATTTAAAATACTTCTATAAGGTTGTCCCTATTTCTCTTATGGTCCATGGAATAAAGACCTAGCCTGGCCACCCTTTCCCTATAACTCAGCTCCTTGTGACCTGGCAACATCTTCGGAATTCTTTTCAGCACTCTTTCCAGGTTAACCACATTATTTCCCTTGTCAGATGGTGAGAAAATCTGTACTCAGTACTGTTACGTACCAGCAACAACAGAAACACACCGAGACATGTATAAGTGTTAAAAACTATTAATAACTACTTATTATAATAAGTAAAATAAAAGTAAAAATGTTAGAATGTTAGAA
>JARFYF010065788.1:0-13064 GCA_030265395.1 Rhina ancylostomus | reverse complement strand
TGGGGGAATTGCCTCGTCCTGCTCCCCTTCCATCTTGTTTCATTTGGCGACATGTTCAGCAATGCCTGAAGTCCATTCTGCAGATATCAAATGCATTCATCAAATGCAGTCCATCATTAATTTGCTATACATCTTAGCTTCTGATACTGGTCGTTCGACACTGGCATATATCCGAGTACTAGAACTGAAGGGCCAACCCGCTTTCCTGCAATTGAATTAGTAGGACCAATATTCGCCTCGTATCAGTTATCGTTGTGATGAAACAAGGAGATTGAAATTGACATTAGAGACATGTGTATCTACTTACGCTTCTTTCTGTCTGTCTGGCTCTCTCACTCACTCTAACTCAGTCTATTTCTTTCTCTCACACTTTGTCTCTCTGTTGGGTGGGGGATTGTTTGTTTCACAGCCACTGGGTGAACGGCTCATGGACAGAGCCGTGATGTCGTCCGAAATGTAGCGTAGTGTAACAGAAGGTCGTTTGCTTCGTTGGAATGATCATCATAAAGCTCTGACCTCGGATGCGACATCAACAGCTAAAGTCAGACACCGCGAGCAGCTGTGCCTTCGAAATACGCGCCAAGTGAACAGCTAAATTAATAAATTCACACCGGGCACATCACTTGAACAGAAGTAAATGCATTTTTTTTCGTACACGTTTCCATCCCCTGAAGTGCGTACTGTTTCCAACATTGTCAGTGCCGACACGGCAGTGTAGCGGTTTGCCTAACTCTCTCCAGTGCCAACGACCCAGGGTCAATGCCGGCCGCTGTCTGTAAGGAGGTTGTACATACTTCCTGTAACTGCGTGCGTATCCTCAGGGTGCTCAAGTTTCCTCCCACATGCCAAAGATTTACGGTTTAGGAAGTTGTGGGCGTGCTATGTCGGCGCCGGAACCGTGCCGAAATTTCCGCACTGCCCGAAGAACAGTACGCAAAGAAAATCTTCACTGTATTTTTCCAGGTACTTGTGACTTCTAGAGATAATTTTATTTGATATTTGTTATGTATTTCGTTCGTTCCTTTGTAGTATTTTATTTTCTTTTTCTCCCAGTGAACCTGGTGGCGATTGTTCTCCTGTACCGCGGAAACTGCGGTCTCTCTAAATGCGTCACATGTTCCCTGGTGGCAATGGCGACGGCGGATCTCTCGGTGATAGTCTGCGAGGTGACATTACATCAGATTGCCCGTCTTTATTGGCGGAACACCTTTTTGTTCTCCACTCCTGTGTGCAAATCCATTCTCTACTTGTCTCATGCCGCCATAGGCTGTTCTGTTTGGTTCACGGTCGCATTCACTTTTGATCGATTTGTGGCCATTTCCACACAGAATCTGAAAGCCAAATACTGCACCCAGAGAACAGCGTTGGTGGTTCTTGGGATAATGAGCGGGATTTTCTGTTTAAAAAACCTCCCGTGGCCTTTTATTTTTAATCCGTATTTTCCAAGTTTGCAACTGGGCTGCCTCATATCGACACGTTTTTATATCCTCCCTGCATGGGTCGCATTTTCGTGGACAGAAGAGTTGTTAACCCCAGTCGTGCCATTCTGTTTGATTTTTATACTGAACTCGATCACGATCAGACACATTATTGTGACTAGTCGCGTCCGTCGGAGTCTTAGGAAAGTCAGCAGTGGGGAGAGAGAAAAGGACCCAGAGATAGAGAACCGAAGACGGTCCATTATCTTACTCCTTGCCATCTCCATCAGCTTTGTCCTGCTGTGGGCCACAACTGTGGCACATTTTGTTTACTATCGAATAATAAATGCATTTACACACAGGAATTTGATGAAACCTTTTCCAACATTTGAAAAAATTGGGGTTATGCTTCAACTGTTGAGCTCCTGCACGAACACAGCTATTTACACTGTGACTCAGAGGAGGTTCAGAGAAGAGCTGCTATACATCTTGAAGTATCCATTTTCTTTGATTTGGAAATCAGTGAAAATATTTTAAGCGGGTGTCAAATCGTTTTACAACACGAAACACTACGAGCGTGACTGCTTCTGCCCCTCACTTGGGATCAGCCGTAGTTTATGCCGTGCAGTCCATTAATTTCCCAGAATGAACATCACGCCGTCCGACCTCTGAACTACCCGTGTGAACTACGTATGGTTCTCAAATTGCTTGTTTGTTTTCAGATCATTTACTTCAGCTGTGCCTTTGAGAAATGGTTACGATTATCATTGTCCAGTGGGAATCATTAGGATTATCATCGTTTATTATCTTTGTTCCCTACTTCTGACGTCCTTTGAATCCAACGATCACGCCTTCAGATTACGGAAAGAAAACAAATTGAATTCCGTTCCTGAACCTTACCTCCGGTCTCCTCCTTTAAACGCCCCTGCAAAACTAGCTCTCCCGCAAGACATTTACATTTTCCCTCAAGTATACCAAGGTGATCTGCAATGTTGCTTAATTTGTTAACGCTGCTGTAAAACACGGCTGTAATTTCATTGTTCGCTGAACTGATTTCTATCTTGTTCCACATTGAACTCCGATTTTCGAGAAAATAAAACATACATTTAGATTTGTGTGTGCTTATTTCTATAGATGCTGCCGTGGGCGGAAGTTTCACCTCATTGACTTGTCTATAAAGCCACACGTTCCGTCTGTTTTTCCTGCTGCTTGATCGATTGTATCTTGCGCGTTTGTGTGTGTCAATCTCTTCGATAGCATCCAAGATTAATATGCAGAAGAAAGTATCACTAGTTTGTATATGTTAATGTTGAGTATAACATAATCGAAAATCCCGCAATCGTTTAGAAACAATGTTTTTCCGGCAATATTCATAAAGTGTTTACGATAATTAACAGAAAAAAAATCACATTAATAAAGATAAACTAAAAAATTAACCGAAGAAACAAGTAAAATATTAACTCACATTAAAGATTCATACTTTGTATCTGAAAGCTTTATCGAAGGAACTCGACTCTCAGGAAATTTTATCGAATATATAGACAATCAGGGGAATACTGGGTCAATCGCAACGCAATCGGTTTCTGGAGTTAACCTCCAGCACAGCCAAGGTGTGACGTGATGGAGCGTTATTTCGATTGCTCTGGACCTGCAATGGGCCTGGTCGGATCGTTAAGACGAATGAAATCTTCTCAAACTCTGTTCATTTGATTCCCTGCAATTCTTTATTGTGAAACTTGGGAATGTTTTAGCGAACCGCATGTATCCTGAAAATAAAGGATTGAAGACTTGTTGCACTCGAATAATTATGTTTGTCGGGAGCGCAAGGAATTGAAAACTTCCAGGTTTAAACTATTTTCTATTCTGCAACAATGTCCTTAAATCCAAGGTGTCGCTGGGTCTATTCGTCTGGGCGAAAGCTTGACCCGTCTCTTCGTGAGATAGGGAACAGTCCTTTCGTCCGCACCCAACAGTCCTTCACCACAACTCATTTCCAGTTGATCAGATTGGTTCTGATTCGCGATGAATGAAAAATTATCTCATTTTTTTCAATTCCCTTCCAGGTATGTTCACGTACGTGAGCGAGATTCATCGTGCTATATTGCAGGTGTGAGTTGATTGAACCATTGATAGGATCTGAACGTGATATGAATTTTCAATTTCCCAAACTCCAGATCATCGAAGAGTGACTGTGCTCCGAATTATTCCCTGTCACAATGGCCAACTGATTACTCACCTCCTTTGATACATCTGTTTCCTAGAGACTGGCAGAGATTGTTTCCAGGCGCGGGAGTCACCGAATGTGTTGTTCACTGCAACACTTGTGGTTCCCCACTGTTTAATTTAATTTGTGATTAAATAAGCGTTTCCACGAAAATTTCAATGCTCTTGTTGACTTTACTCAGGGCAAAACAGTGAAACACATATCCTTCGTAAATTTGTGATTTCACCTTTATTACGAGGTGTTGTCTCGTCTGCTGACTTCACTTTTGCCAACCAACGAAGAGATTCCTTGATGAATTAAATCGTTTACTCCAGGTAAAATTCAAGGCAGTTGCGTAAAACAGCATTTACGTGAGGTGATGGTAAGTGAAGGAGATATTTCCGAAACGATTTGCGGATTTAACAGCAGTTCTATGAATCCAGAACTTTATTGGTACCGGCTGAATCCGAACAAGACGTTGCAGTTTATTCTCTGCCGGGACAATGCTGTGTGAATGGATGACGGATCTGCGACTGGAAAATTCAATGATTGGTTGTTTACCCGTCACTTTGCGATGCCTTTGTCGATATCAGCTGCGAAGTTTGACTGCTTGACCATCGACATTTGAGCTTCAGCAATTACGGTGTTTGAAACCTGCTATTGTCGGTGTCAAAGCTCGAGAAAACGTTGTTTTAACTTCCTCTTCCCCATCTCTGATTCCACTTGCACTACCACAATCCCTCTCCATTATTTGTAACTGCTGTTCGGACAGCTCACATTAAGGGGTGGAGATACAATTGTCACTTATACAACATTTCATGTATCACCCAATAAACAGTAATATCAACAGCAGCAGCTTTGAGGAAGCTGACAAGAACTTTTCATGTTTCTGTTTGTCATTCTTATGTATATTTCTCAGAAATTGCATGTGAAAAGTTCTACAGAAAATAGGGCAGAGGGAGATCAGGAATGGAACAAGCCCTCGATGTCTGTGTCATCCATGATGGCAATTGAAATTAATTTCATCTGCTTTCAATTGGTGTGAATCCACACCCCATGCTCTGCCCGTTCCTTTATTGATCTAAGGCTTATTTTTGTGGCTACAGTAACTCCTTCCAGCACTCTCCCTGAGGGAATGTTCCAGGCTCCCAGCATTTTGTGGAAAACTCCTGCCTGGTATCTCTCCTTTAAATATACCCATTCTTTTGCCATCTTCTTTTCTATTTCTTTACCTATATTCCATTTTTTTCTCCTTTCTTCACGTTTGCGTTGCTTCTCTATGCCACATTTGTCACAGTGTTGAGCAAAGAGCAAGCTTACAGAGAACCCAAATGCAGAACACTGGTTCAAGACTGGAGTCTGCATACTTCCTGAGGACCAGACACGGGCAGAAACAGGAAGGGATCTTGCCTCGGAGATCTGAGCAGGCATCCCAACACGAACTGGATATTCAAAGAGGAACAGAGAACATAGGACAACTTTGGAGTAGACCACTCTGAGCAGCCAGGAGCCTAAGTATACCCGAAGGTTGAACAAAACTGATCAAGATGTTGCTAGAGAAACCCAGGTACTTGTGCTGGGCCCCTAATGGGGCTCAGGTGTGTATTATTATGCAATCAGTCCAGCATGGAATCCTTCTGCTGTACAACAATATATCTAAGGAGCCAAATAAAGGGCCAGTATTCAGAACCATGCCAACATTACATTACTTTATTCCATTGTTTCTGTGGAGACATGCCATCATGTGAACAATATCAGCAACAACTCTCGAGAACTTCCACCTTGTAGCCATCTGGGAAACTGCTGTGTCCAGTAAGAGTCAAAACTACAAAGAACAACACCTGGTGCACGACGCAAATCACCATGTTCCCCTTTCGTTGTATCCTCTTTCTGCACTTACATTTCGATACAGTTTTTTGATATTCATTGCTGTTTCGGCTTGTTCCTTCGCATGGTCTCTTTCTCTCAGTTCCCTCTGCTGCATTACTTTTTAAATTTCAATGTGTACAAAGAATTGGAAAGACATCGCAGCTCTTTAATATTAGCATCCGTTTTAGTTGGGAAAATGCAGTGGGTGTGCAAGAGAGGCGACATTATTGACCAGAATCTCCGCCCACCCTGGACTCTTTTCCGTGTTGTAAATATATTGCACGGCGTTTAGTGTCACTACTCAGTCAATAATGAAGCTTCTCTGATGTCTCAGACAACCCGCCGGATTACCACGTAATGGTTGCTTCCAGGGGGCATGAGTCTTCTTTTTCCAAAACAACACAAAAATTGCAGCTAACATTTTACACAGAAAGTTCTAAAGCAACGAAGAGGGGCATTGGATTACACCATGTATTCTCCGCCAGGATTATTTCCAATTGTGCATGGAATAATGTTGCTTTTGGACTTACGCATGAAACGCTCCTGTCTCCGCTGCTGAGTTTGATGAGAGCAATAGGAAAACGAAACAACTGCAGATGGCATTGTGCCGTCATCTATTTTACGAATAAAATCAAAATCAAAGCTTTGGCCATCCTTTCCCTGTCTAATTTTAAAAGAAACGGCGGTCATTATATCTGATGTATAGAGCACATGTAGTTTTACTGTTCCAGAAAACACTCCAATCTCCGGCAAAGTATAGTTAATTGAGAAGGAAACGTTCCAACCGCAATTCAGGATCTGAGAGAACTGCGGATGGATTTCAGAATAGTCCAGTGTCGTATGCACAGTATGCACGACCTAAAGATGCAAGCCAATGCCAAATCGATTGACGACTGTTGAAGATATACACGGCTGGAATCCGAATATTGAAGCACCGGACATTGACTTTGTTTGCACAGCCGTTAAGGCCGGCGAGAAACTCTCAAGTTCTTTTTTCTCCGATTCTGATTATGTGAAACACGCGAAAAAAGAGGTTCAAGGCAAATGACGCTGATGTTTGTTTGTGTGTCGTTTAAACTCAACCAGCTTACCAACAACCTTCATATGGCGACAACAACAACACGTAGTATTCCATGTCCGGCCTCACCGAAGGATAATTTAGTGCCACAAATGTGCCCTGACTGACGAAAGCAAGCGTGCTAAAAATTGCTTTTCATTATCCTGTCACACTGTGCCACGCCTCTTTTGATCTCTGTACGTGTAGTCGAAGTTCATTCTGTTGCAGTCCACGTCCAAGTACCCTGCCATTCACAGTATAAGTCCGACATCGGTTTGACTTTCCAGAATTCATCACGTTATTGAAATTCACGTGTATTGAAACGCATTTGCCACACCACGGCCCAATTCGCCAACACATCTCGATCACCCTTTAATCTGTGACAACCTTCTTCTCTATCAACAACACTTCCTAAAGTGTGCTATCTGCAGATTTATTGATCAAGCCTCGTTCATGTCACACAATTTTTTTTATAAGTAATTAATAGCAAGGGGCCCGATACAGCCCCTCGCTGCACACCACGTGTCAGCAGTTTTCATTTGCAGACCCAGTTTTCAACCACCACCCTCTACTTACTACCCCCGAGCCAATTTTGAATACACGTAACAAGCTCTCACTTGATTGAATGGGACCGAAATTTCAAGGCATGCCGACTATGCGGGACCTTGTCAAAGCCTTGTCAACGTCCAAATATACAACATTCACTGCTCTAAACTATCATCTGCCTTTTTGGTCAGCTCTTCTAAAGACACCAAACAGTTCGGCAAGAACGACTTCCCATACACAAAGACAAGCTGACTCTTGCAAATCAGACTGTCCAAATACCTGTCCAAATACAGGTTGAGCTTGTCACTCAGAATTCCCTCCGATAACGTCGCCACTACTAACGCCAAACTGTTCTGTATGCAATTCACTGACTTGTCCTTGCTACCTTTCTTGAACAACGTAACAGCGCAGGCTACCTTCCAGTCTCCCGGTAATTCACCAGTGCCTACCGATGAAGAAACATCTCCGCAAGATCCTCCTCAAATTCTCTGCCAGCCTGTAAATACCTGCTGCCTGACAACACTAATGTTCTTCGAATCAACTGCACCAGTTTCCATTACCTCTTGAATGAACTACGAATTTTACTTCAGTAAACAGCCGAGGATAAATATTATTTTAAAAGCCAACACATCTCATTCAACTCAATAACAGGCGACCCTGCTGATCTCTCAAGCTACCTAGAATTTCCTTTGACGTCCTTTCGCTCTTTGTATATCCGTCGGCTCTCGGGATTATCCTTAACCTTACCAGAAAGATCCATCTGATACTCTCTCTTTGCCCTCCTGATTTCTCTTTTTTGAGTATTATTCTGTTTGATATCGCCGCCAAGCAATTCATTCGTCCACGAACTTCTAAACTATATGCATTTTTCTGTTCCTTTACTTGACTGAGGCCGTAATATCCCTCGCTTGCAAAGGTTGCCTGAAGTGCATTCAGCGATCTCATCGTACTGATATTAAACATGAATTGCCGATAAATTATACAAAATAGCAAATGAAACTCTACGGAGAACAAGACATTGGTGCAAAAATAAACACAACTAGCAATACGTTCGTGAGCAGGGAAGAGGTGAAGCGACGTGTTACGTTGCTCAGGTAAAATTAGGGTTGCACCGATCGTTTCCAGAACCTAGTGATTGTCTCAAACTTGTTGTCCCTGACTCCGGTGGTATGCAATAGGTCATTCGTCTGCCGATGTGGATTTTTGCAGCCACACCAGGCCAAGAGGATTACAATATGTACCGCAACTTCATATCTGTGAAGTCTTATCCTGAGATCCACTTGACAGGAGGGTCGTTCTGAATGGACGGTATCCCTCGAGTATAATGTTTTATCAGTTCGGTGCGGGCGCCGGGATTCATTCGCTGTTAATTCCCCCACCATCTCCAATTAGAGTGTATTTCGGATACACTTCCAAGAAGAATAGTGCGTCGATGTAGCCCATATTGTTCTGGAATCCAATTAATCAAATGGAGCCCACAGAAGGCGGTCGTACACAAAGTACATGTTATTCCTTATTTCTGGCGGATCATTGTCACATCCGAGTTGTCTTTGCAGGCTATAATTAAAGTGAAGATTGGCAACGCCGTCCCACGCACCTTTTCATCCCTGCATCTTGAAATATTATGGAAAAGTGAAGGTGACTTCAGTGCCTCGACTCACCCGATGATTCTGCGTCTGCTCAATCACGAAAACTTGAATACAAACACAGCCAGAGAATAAGTTAATAATAATTGTGTAAGTATGTTGCAGTGTGAGATCGAAGTTGAAAATGAGGAGGCGCCAGAGAGAAACGAATGGAACAAACATGTTGGACTGCTTGGCAGTTTTTATTTTCGTATTGGCAGTGTCATTCCAAACAACTTGCAGAGAAAGTTTGGAAAAGTTAAGATAAAGTGCACTGTACGACTCTATTTCACACTGAGAACATACTGTCATAAACAACAGAGGATTCATCCTCACCGAATATTCGAAGAATTTGAATTCGATGAGACGTATTTACATGATCGACAGTGGTGTCAGTGAAACGAACGAAAGTATGTCATTGCCTGCATCTACCAATCACCACTTTACACCCACCCGCCTCACACTGTTGTCAACCTCTCACTGTTCTGCTTCCACCACCCACCCCTCCACAACATATTGGTATTCCTATTTCCCGTCTTCAGTCCTACGGAAAGGTCCTTACCCGAAATTTCGACCGTCTGCTTGTCTCCAGAGATGCTGCCTGACTTGCTACGTTACTCCAGCGTCTTGTTATTTTCATGTATGACATGTTTATTCGTCAAATTCAAACTGAATGAAGCTCAGCTTTTATTACGCGGCTCACTTTTACGTTTTTGAAGTATCAATATGCAATAAACTGCTGACTGTAACTTGGCTCAGTCTTCGTTTATACCACACTGACGTGAAGTGTGGTACAGTTCCTCCAGTTTGCGTTGGAACCTATCCGTCAGTGAAGCAGGACGAAGACTGAGATATCAGTGATGGAGTGGAAGGTGCACTTTAAGTGACTTTCAACGGGGAGATGCAGATTCCCGTGACGGATGGAGCGCAGATACTCCACGAAACGGTCACCTTGTGTGCGTTTGGTCTCGACATATGAGGATGCCAAACTTGTAGCACCGAATGCAGTCGTTGATACCAAATGAGGTGAAGGTTAATTGGTGCCTCAACTGAACCGACCGTTTGAGTCCTGGATGGATATGATGGAGGTCTTGCTCTGCCAGGAGTTACAGTTATGCCGGGAGCAGTGTGATGTCCCCTGGGTGCGAGCGAGATAGTTGGGGAGGGACGAGTTAACTTGGATGACGCGGAGTGAGCGGTCTCTGCGAAAGGTAGAAAGAGGCGTGGAAGTGAAGATCTGCTTGTTGATAGGGTCAACTTGGACCTTTCATCCATCTCCTCCGAGATCTTCTTTCCGCTCCTCTCTCCCAAATTCCTAACACTAACGTTTGCCAGAATCTATCAACACCTTGTGCCAAACAGCCTCCCCTTTTGCCCACCTCTCACGGTTCTGTCCGTCCCCTTATATTCGGATTTCTATTTACAATCTTCAGTCATGTCACGATGCTTAAAACTTCAAATCGAAATATCCGTGTGTCATTCAGTATCACATTAGTGGTCGCTAAGTTTTGTAAGCTGTTGATTGTTTTCACTGGAGGACGAACGTGTCGAACAGATACTGTTATCCTTGCATCTGTTTTAAACCAGGCAACGACTCTACCTGAATTAATATCATCGGGACAAAACGATGCCAAACTTGCCTTGTCTGATTTTACATCAAGTTTTGCCTCACTTTATATTTCCATGGAGCTCAAGGAGAACTGTTGGAATCATTCGTAACGAGGCTGTAACATAAAGGGTCTTGGAATGAAATTAAAGAGTTGTGCTGTGGAATACATCAGGTTCTGCTAATTCGGAAGTTGTACTTGGAATGGGATCATACAGAAGGCAAGTAATATTACGTTAATAGATCAAGTTTTTTAAAATATATTTTTCTCCTAAATCCGGATTTTAAAAAATAGAACATTCAAAATGGGCATTGTTTTACGCTGTGCTGTTGCACAAGATGCTCAACTGGTGCATGTCCCCTTCAGGGGTAGGATTACTAAAAATCACATGAGACCTAAATCCTGTTTGGGCAGAACTTCGTTTGTGATGTCCGGAGCAGCTAACCTCATTGTTACTTCAGATTTAAATACGTCAGGTTTAACACGATTAATGACATCTGCAGTCGTCAGACACAGTGCTCCGACGGCGAACCCATTGAGGAGATATGTGCCAGCTGTTGGAATGGGTGATCGATCCGTCGTATTTCCCAATTCTGGCAGCAACTGGAGGGCCCTGTAGGTTACTGAGAGTTGTATGCTGCAATTTACATATGCTTGGAGGAATGTGTTACTGAGTCTGGAAATGGCCAGGTTTTGAAGGCAAAGGGGGAAACAGGAAAACACAGCAGCGAGGGAAATAAAATGATTGAAAACAATTCATCGGAAACTTCTTATTAAAACTTTGAGATAGCAATTTACCTCTGTTCTTCTGGATGGTGTACGTCACATTATTAGTCAATAGAATGCGGGGTACCCTGAAGTCAAGTGCGTGTTATTATGTCAGATGAATCAGAAATATATATTTTGATAGCTCTGAACCAGATAGTCGTTAATCCTTGTTCCTGGGACATCAGACAACTCACACCACGACAGGGATGGGGTAATTGTTGCGTCCTGTTCGTCTTTCATCCTGTTTCATTTGGCGATGCATTCAGCAATGGGTGAGCTCCATTCAGTGGGACGAGATTTCATCTCATGCAGTCGATAACAAAAAAGCTATGCCTCTTTGCTTCTGGTGCTGCTTATTTGGCACTGGCATACGTCATCGAGGACGAGAACTGAAGGGCCAACTCGCTTTTGTGCAGCTGAACTAGTAGGATCAGTAGTCGCCTCCTATCAGTTATCGTTGTGATGAAAGAATGCGATTGAACTTGGAATAAGATACATGTGTGTCTCTGTGAACCTCTCTCTCTCTGTCTGTTTCTCTCCCTCTCACTCACTCGATTTCTTTTTCTCTTGGCCTGTCTCTCTGTGGGCTGGGGGGGAGTTGTTTGTTTCACAGCCACTGGGTGAACGGCTCAAGGAGAGAGCGTGCTACAGCCCGAAATGCAGAGCAGTCTAACAGAAGGTCTTTTGCTTCGTTGGAATGATCACCTGAAAACTCGGACCTCGGATGCGCCATCAAGAAGTAAAGACAGACACCACGATAAGCTGTACCTTCGAAATATGCGCCAAGCGAACAGCTAAATAAATAAATTCACCACGGGCACATCACTTTAAGAGAAGTAAATGCATGATTATAGTTTACGTTCACATCCTCTGAAGTGCGTACTGCTTCCAGCATTGTTTGGGCCGACACGGTTGTTTAGCAGTGAGCGTGACTCTTTCCAGCGCCAAGGACCCAGTGTCAATTCCAGCTGCTTTCTGTAAGGACTTTGTACGTTCTCTGAGTAACTGTGTGGGTTTCCTCAGGGTGCTCTGGTTCGCTTGCACATGCCAAAGATGTGCGGGTTAGGAAGTTATTGGCGTAATATCTGGCGCCAGAAGCGTGACGACACTTGCGGGCTGCCCAGAGAACACGATGCAAAACGAAGTATTTCCCTATGTGCTTCGAGGTAAAGGTGAGCAATACAGATAATTTACATTAGTTTGATATTTCACTTGTTCCTTTGTAGTATCTTATTTTCTTTTTCTCCCAGTTACACATTATTGTGACTAGTCGCGTCCGTAGGAGTCTTAGGAATGTCAGCAGTGGGGAGAGAGCAAAGGACCCAGAGATAGAGAACCGAAGACGGTCCATTATCTTACTGCTTGCCATCTCAATCAGTTTTGTCCTGCTGTGGGACACAACACTGGCATATTTCGTTTACATTCGAAAGGACAATGCACTTAGACACAGGAATGTGATCAAACCTTTTCCAACATTTGAGAAAATTGGGGTTATGCTTCAACTGTTGAGCTTCTGCACCAACGCAGTTATTTACCCTGTGACCCAGAGGAGTTTCAGAGAAGAGTGTAATGGTTCTGAGTTCTTGTCCTCAATTTGGCTTCATTAATGCCTTGTTGTCCAGCACATGGATTCCATGCTTGACTGATTAGACAACTGTGCACACCTGAGCCCAATCAGTGGCCTAGCAGAAGTACCTGTGTTTCTCTGGCACTAGTTGCCAGAGTATTGGTCTACCTTGAGATATACTCTGGTTCCAGTTGTTTCGAGTGGTGTACTCTAGAGCAGTCCTGTGGTCTCTATTCCTTTGTGAAGATCCAGTTCATGTTGGGATTCCTCTTCTCATCTCCGAGGCAAGATTCCTTCCAGATACTGCCTATGTTTGTCCTGAGGAAATATCCTGACTCCAGTCTTGTATCAGTGTGCCACATTTGGGTTCTCTGTGAGTTTGCTCTGGATCAACATTGTGACAG
>JARFYF010065739.1:0-13167 GCA_030265395.1 Rhina ancylostomus | reverse complement strand
ACATGATCAATTATAATGCAAAGCTCCACTGTGAAGTAATATAAAACACACCACAGTCAGCTCACCGCACGCACTGTTACTGTCACCACAGTGGCCATTATCTCGGTGCAATATTTTTCCGCAGCTTTTGACGGCAGATGGCGATAGAGCGATCGGAAGTGAAAGCGACCGTGAACCAGACAGAATACGGGACACGGTCGCACAGCGGTTAGCGCGGATCTATTGCAGCTCCATCATCCGCTGTTCAATTTCATCGCTGTCTGTAAGGAGTTCGTACGTTCGCTCCGTGTCTGCGTGGGTTTCCTCCAGCTGCTCCGGTTTCCTACCACATTCCAAATATGCAGTGGTAGGGTTACGTGGGTTTTATTGTGCGGCGAGGCCTCGTTGGACTGGAAGTACCTGTTACCGTGCTGTATAAATAACGTTTTTAAAAAAGAACAGTCTATTGGTGCCATCCTTAGATTATGTATTAGTGCGCATTGAACAGGAAATGAGATTAGATTGAACATATTAAACATATGTGTCGGAATCCAAATCTTATTTCAATATTTCATAAACGGTAGTAAATGAAACAGAATATTCACATATGAATAAGCGTATTATAGCAAGGGTGGAAATTAAAGGGAAGTGACATTGCTTTCTCAATTCTTCTGAAATGTTGTTGGAGAGTGGGATTCCGAGCGTAAATCTCAAGAATTTCAAGTGCAATGTGTCCCTCCAATCAACACCACACGTAGTCTTGTCGTCAGCTGGGGCCGGGAGAGGAGTCAAATCCGGTGGGTGCCCCAGTTCAGAATGTACCGCGTATCATTGGTCATGTCGATCCAAGCCATGTGTCGGTGGGAGTGGCGGAACATCACAGATTTCCTGCGGTCATTCTTTGGTGGTCTAATACCCGTGTTGCTGTCCACAGAACACCACTTTCTTAGAGAACAATTGGCGAGTTCAAGTGCAAGGTAGAGGAGAAATGAGCTGCAAGTAAGGTACGAGCACTGCGCCGCTTGGCAGTTCTGTGCGGATCTGAATCCAGGGCTTGAATTGAGGCCTTAGGTTTACGTTGTTTATGGCTGGGGGATCCAATGAAGCTCAGTTATGTGAATGGGGTTTGGGACCTGCTTTGAAGAAATCTTGGAGCTTAGTAATTTGTTCATTTAAAAGCAAATAATATAATTGTTTACAAAACAGAAAGTTCTGTAAGAACTGAGCTATCCAGCAAAAAAACTGTGGAAAGATTTTGATCAGTTAACCTTTCTCATAATAATTGTACTACTTGTATGATCGCACTGAGTTTAGCTACTACATAAAATGAATACGTTTTACGGTTTAATCTTCAAACTAGTTGTGTATATGCACTTGAGAAGAGACATTTGGAGACGGTCGAAAAAGTCAGCAGGAGACGTCCGATAGCCATCAGTGTGTCCACTGCAGCGCGTGATTGTTCGTAGCTGGAGGTTATGTGGCCGCTCACTAACCGCTCTGTCTAGTGATACAGAGAAAGCATCGAGACGTCAGGGACGTGCGGAGCTGCATGGCCGCACAGTAATGGTCGGACGTAGTCGCTGAGTCCTATCAGCCCACTAACATCTCCTTTTGGAAGCTAATTGTTCAAGCAAAACACACAGCAAACATAAAGCTTTTCATGGAAAATTCACCGCAAAATTACGCAAATTGTTCAACTATCAAAATGCCGAAAAATGAGTAAATGAAACCTGCGAATTTGAAGAGTCATGCAATGTAACAGTAATAATTAACATCAAGCTTCACATTCTTAAAAGATGGGGGAACTGACGTTTGTACGGGAAGGAAAAAGATTCAATGGCGGAGAAACAGCTGGCGACATTTTTTAAAAATCACATCTGCATCTGACTTAAAGAATCGCAACTAAAATAAGGAAGAAACAGCAAGAATGTGTTAAAGCAAGCTCACTGGGACTCATCTTGTTCAGCTTATCAATGAAATTCCAGTTACGATACGGCAAATCAGTTTATCGTTGGGTACTGAATGCCAAATGGGTATTTCCGACGGGGACATGGAAGTAATATTCAGCACTAAAGAACTTTGATAAGTAATTAGGATTGCAACGGGATTCCAAATGTTACAGTCAAACGATATTACGCAAATTTTTGTGTGATAGCTTCATGAGTGAAGATGCACAGTATATAGTCAATTGCACTGTCATCTTAACTTGTGTCAAGTTCCCTCTCACTATTTTATTCTGAATTGAAGAGAACGTGTGTAGACACAATCCAGTTCTGGTTCTCTCACGTTGGAACGAATTTTACTTGGATCCCAGTGGAACGCGGGACAACGCTGGACACGCGTCACGGATGCACAGGACAACTTACAGCCGAGTTCCCCGCCTTTAGAACGGGTCTTATAAATTCAGGATGTAATCTGCGAGCAGTTGATAGGTTCGGTTTTGCAGATTGTCCAACGTTGTAGCTGAAGGGAAAATTGACAGAAGTAACAAGGGGATTTGAGAGATGGTGTTAGTTCCTGGCATACAAAAGTCATCTTACACTAAAACCACCGATTTAAAACAGCCTGGAGAAAGTGCCGAAGACAAAAGAAAGAAGTTTCACGTTGGTGCAGAGGCTGTTGGACTGGTATGTAAGGACGATGTATTAGTTGCAAAATTGAAGTGAAGAAAATGTGGACTCCATAAATAAAATGGGATACGCTTTGATGGAACTTCAGAAGGGCAAGGGTTAATTCTTATTTATTGTAAAATCGTCCTTTCCTGTTGATACAAGTTCAGACAGAAAATAATAAATCAAAATGCTGAACTTGATTCCGGAGCTCTGCAGTAAAATGACCAATACCCTTCAAACAATTGTAACACGAAGTGGCATCCAGAAAAATAGTAGCCAGATCCATATCTTTCCAGGAACTCCAACTGCTGCAAGCACAGGATAGTAAATACTGGCTCTGTAGTCCGAATATCCCATTGTCTTTGTGCAGACGCGATGGGTTGAAATTAACTTTCCAATAGTCCACGTCTGTTGGCAATTTATTTAAGAAGCTCTTACGCAGCAGAGGGAAGATCATCTGAACCAATCAGTGCAAACATATCCTCAGTCGCATCAGTTGCAAATCACTGAACAAATGCTGCCATTAAAATATTTTTACTTAAGATAACCCTGTTCAAAACGTTTCGCTCGTCGAGGGATATTACGAACAATTGTCTGTTCAGTCTGTCAGAGGGAGGGTTGTAGGTTCCATTTCTGTGTACAGACTTTGAGCTCCATAATCACAAGTTTGGTCAGGATCAAGATTAGTTTGAATTTGGTCGTTCAGTGCAGACAATTATTACTCATTACAATATGTTCAGCGCATTAACTCATAAAATTAAGGAAGGAGGTTTAATTTTGTGGTAAAATTTTGGATCTGTATTTCTAAAAGGGGAACATTTACGCCACCATCTTGTCTTCCTGGTGATTTCAATGCTGGAAGCGCTTTTTGCAGGCTGGTGAGATTTAAGAGAATGTAGGTCTGCTGTATTCCTCGTCTGTAAGTGAATCAACGCATCTGAACCAACATGGAAACCGCCTGTGATAGCACACAGTTTGTCTTCACAAAGGTGGCTGGCAGCTTGGAGACAGGCTGAAGTCAGTACTTCTCAGTATAAAAAAGACAATTTGGCCCAAACTACCAGGCGTCTCCCACTGATGGACCTGACCATCTCACTTCGCGTTGTTGATACATAATTGAGGCTGTTGCATTTTCACAAATGTCCCTCCTGTATCCTTTCCATAATGCCATGGTTTTCATCCTCTCGCAGTTTTTCCCTTCATTTCCCGTCTAATCACATCTTTAAACAATAATCGGCGATCTTCCCTCGTGTTTCGATACCGAAGTTTTATTTCAGTTTCCATCTTACAACTGGATAATTTTCCTTTATTTATTGTGCCTTATAATTGAGGTGTCACCGCGCTCATCAATCAAATGGTGAAAATAATGAGAACTAAAGCCTGAAAAATAATACTGAATACCGGTGGGAGAACTAACAATGGTCATGCCATTGAAAACTAAAAGTGATATGCTATGTTATATACCAACAACAAAATAAACACACCAGGTCATATATAAGTGTTGGAAACTATTTTATTAGTAACTACTTATGATAATTAAAAAGTAAACATGTTAGGATATTAGAAGTAAAAATGTTAGATCATAACATTAATCACAAAAACTAAACTCGAAGTGTGTGTGTGGCAGATTCAACTCCAAGTCCAGGAATAGTTCTCAAAGTTCAGTTCAGCAAGTTATAAGGCGAAACATGAGCAAAGGCTTCTGCAAAACCACTGTTGACGGAAGAGAAAATGGAGAGAGAAAATGGAGAGTAATTACGAAATCCATATGTTCCACGATGGAACCCAAACGACACATCAATCACTGATTATCTACACTGCTTTGTTTCGAAGTATCTGCCACCCCGACAGACATTCGAGACGAGGCCATCCACAGGAATACCTGTTTCCCTCTACAGTTTAACGACAAAGTGGTCTCCACTGGATTACTCCAGAAAGCTATATGTGGATTGTAATGACGGACACAGTTATTGTTTTCCATCCATCGATACAGAGACCAACAGGCAGGGTGTCTCTCTCCCCTTCTCTGACTCTGACTTCCCAAAGCACTACTGCAACACGTCCTTACCTCCTGATGTTGTCGTAATCACGCCCCCCACCCCCCCACCCCCCCCCACACACAGCTGTGCTATGTCTTAAAGGGACATTTATCAGTAGTGATCCAACCCGTAACAACCGATAGCATTATGCGATATCAGCTCACTATTATTAACATAGTGAGCAGCATGGAATGCAAAGAGGGATCAAGAATTTGAACGTGCGTTCAAGGCTTTTTTTAAATCTCGTATAACCTTATTCAACGTATTCTTAAGGAGACCAGCTAGGTCCAGGATTGAAGTGTCAGTGCAAGTGTATTTTGGAGTTAGTCACCGTAACTCTGAACTTTTCAAACTAGTCAAGAAGACGAAGAATATGGTAGAAATATTTAGGTACTGAATTGGGGGAATGCAGATTTTGATATCATAAGATTGATCTGTCAAAAGTAGACTGGGAGAAGCCACTTGAAAATAGGTGAATATCGGACATGCAGGAATAATTGAAAGGTGTGACAATGAGAGTTCAGTTCCGACGTGTCGCTATGAGAGTGAAGGAACGGATGTTAAGTCGAAGAAACTCTGGTTGTCAAGTCATATCGAAGACTTGGTAACTGTTACGAACCAACAACAGAAGAAACACACCGAGTCATATAAAAGTATTAAAACTATTTTATTAATAACTACTTATGACAAGAAGTAAAATAAAAGTAACAATGTTAGAGCGTTAGAAGTAAAAATGTTAGATATTAAACATTAACCCCAAAACTAAACTCGTCGTGTGTGTGTGGCAAATTCCCAAACTCCAGGTCCAGGAATAATTCTCAAAATTCAGTTCAGCAAGCCATGAAGTGAAAAGTAAACAAAGGCTTCTTCAGCAACCACCGTTGACTGAAGACAAAACGTGGAGAGAAAACAGAGATATTACGAAATCCAAATGTTCCACTTTGGAACACAAACGACGCCTCAGTTTCTGCTCAGCTGTGAGTACTCCTCCGCATCTTCCTCACCCCGAAAGGCACTCGAATGGTGGCCGTTCACACAATTACCTGTTTCTTTCTACAGGTCAACAACAAAATAAACAGCACTTCTTTGTTCCGAAGTATCTTCCACCCCGAAAGGCATTCGAGACGTGGCCGTCCACACAAATACCTGCTTCCTTCTACAGGTTAACGACAAAGTGGACTCCACCGGATTACTCCAAGAATCCATACGCGGATTGAGTGACAGACACAGTTACTGTTTTTCATCCATCGATAGAGATTGGCAGGCTGATCTCTCTCTCTCACTCTCTCTCTCTCTCTCTCTTCTCTTCTCTTCTCTTTCTCCACTGATTACGACTGACGGCTTCAAAAACAGCATTACGTCATTTAACTTCTGTTGACGTAAGAACGCCACACACACAACATGGCCTAGTTTAAAGGTATATTCACCAATATTAACCCAGTTCGTAACATTAACATATGGACGCAAATATGAAAGGCATAAAGCTCCGAAAGGAGTGGATATCTTTCAGGAATACAGTAACTCTTGGGTCACCCGAATGAAAACAGGAGTACCAATGTGGGGCATGACATACCAGTGGAAACAAGGTTAAGTAAACGCCTAAAACATTCCATGTACTTATCAAGGGCCAAAACCAAACTAAGGTAATAGTGTAGTCCAGGGACTGAAATGGTCATCTGTTGTTAAACCAGAGCACGTAATTGTGGTACTTAAAATGACTCATTTCCTGCAGGCATTAAGGATATCGTAGTTGGACAATTTGAAGGGCGGGTGTTGAACTACTGGAGTATATTCTATTGTTCCGAAAAGGCAGGAGGTATTAAACACATTATAACCTGAAGCGTTAGTACATGCCCAGGAGTTGATTATCGGTCCCCCTGGCGGTTGTGGGAGACAAAGGCGTAAATTCCAGGAATCTTGGCAGAGCACGTTCAAACCGGGTACAGTTAAGGTTCCGGGTGACAGTACGGGCAGCAAATGGGGTCCCCACAGCCAAATTCCTCTATTCGAAATCGATTACAAATATTTTTCAGTCTCTTATAATACACTGCAATCCGATTCGAATCAGCTTGACGATTTTTGACAGAAGTACGTGAAGTGCAGAAGCGACATGCTCGGACTTATGGCTTCAAACTAATGTCATTTATAGGGAGTATTTACTGACAATTTACTCTGCCGTAGATGTTTACTTCTGCGTGACACGTCTGCGTTGCTACAAACGAGGAAAGAGTGGTGTGCAACAGGTCAGAGAAAGATCAGTATAATTCCAGTTTACATTGAAGATCAGCGGAAAGCATGAGAACCGTCCCCATTACCAAACAAACGTGCCGGAAATTATGCCGTGTTTGAGGACGTCGAAGGCGTCAGCAGGCCCGAAGTGCAAAGGGCCAGCCTCAGCTCATATACTTGACAGAAAAAAAATATACCGGAACCCTGGATACTTCGCTACTGCTGAGCAGTCCAGCACGAACATATCGTGGTGACAAACCATGATGTCACAGTGGACTTCAGATGCTGGGCAAAAGGCAAAAAATGCTGCGAAACAGATACTAAAAAGGACGATTTTCGGATGAGACGGGGATTTTGTTTTGTAAAACGAGTTGTGATTTTGTTTCTGTACTTAGTAGGCCTTTGTGCACCGTGTGTTGACTGCAATGAAGTCCGATTTATTCCTGTTCATCTTATCACGTTTGAGTTATTCTGTCGTCAGCCACAGTGGGCTTTAATCTCATGATATATGAGTCAATAATACTGCAGTGAAAATAATAATTACATTACTGTTGCATAATGTGCTGAATCAATTTCTTGTATTAAACCTGATCACTTTACAGTCAGATCTGGAAACATCAGTCTCCTTCGCCACAAATAAAATGGACCCTGATAATTGTTAAAACAGATAAACGTTTCAGTTTAAATTTTATTTATCGAGTTACACATTGAATGTAAACAGATATTTCACTCCATTCTTCAGCTCCACCCTAAATTTCCTCTGTGTCAATCCATAGATACACGTGTTGGTGCAGGTACTGAGAAGTTGTAACATATTCCCAAACTGTTGTAGGATATATCTTGGTGTGCTGAGGTATCTGTCTGTGTAGGAATTGTTTTCTGCTTGCCAGTTCATAGTGTGCACAAAATGGGGCAACCACAGTAAAAGGAAATTAGCTGACAGAAGGAACAACAAAATCATTGACTTTCTCCGTTTCTCCACCTCTGGATCCTTCTGGTTCTCGCTGCTGTTCCGAAGTCCCAAGCGGACTCGATTTGCCGCTATAATGTGTCTCACAGTTAAAGTATTAAACAGGAGAATTAAGCAGACTGGTAATACCAAAGTCACGATACTGTTACATAACCTGTAGGCTCTCCAAACTGGCGATGTTAAGTATTCAGCTTTGGCGGCGCAGCGCTGTGGATCTACTGCAAAGTAAATTGGAATGGCACCAACGCAACTCCCTCCACAGACTGTCACTGTTACCACAGTCGTTGTTCTCCCTCTACAATATTGTTTCCGCAGCTTCTGGCAGCAGATGGCGATGTAGCGATCTAACGTGAAAGTAACAGTGAACCAAACGGAACAGTCCATTGTTGCAAGCCGTAGGACAAGTATCACACTACACACCGGAGTTCTTAACAAGAAATTAGCAAACAGATAGATCAAATTAATTTTCTCTAATATAACAGCGACGACAACGCTCATCAGATCTGCTGCCGCCATGGCCACCAGGTAGCGAGTGATGCATTTGGAGAGGCCACATTTTTCGCGGGACAGGATCACAATCGCAATTAAATTAACTGAAATACATCATAAAGTATTCTGTTACTTCCCAACGGACCCATATTAGTCAGTATGAATTGATTCGTACAGTAAAATAAATGATCGTATCAGGTCTCTGAATGGAGCTGCCGGCAGGTGACCAGGCCGCCTGCTTTGACGAAATGGAACGCAGAATCAGCGTGACACTCGATGAGCGATATAGAGCTTGAGTTCTCGCTAGTTTCACGCTCTGAAGTCAATCGATAGGGAGGAAACTTGGAGGCTGAGCTTTATTTTAAACAAGAACGGGTAGGTATGAATAATATAAGTTGAGCAAGCTCGGGCTTTCTCTTTGGAGAGAAGGAGGATGAGAGGTGACTTGTTAGAGGTGTACAAGATGATAAGAGGCATTGACTTTGTGGGCAGTCAGAGAATTTTTCCCAGTGCGACAATGGCTGACAACGATGGGGGCATAATTTTAAGCTGAATGGAGGAAAGTATCAGGAGAATGTCAGAGATAAGGTTTTTTTTACACAGAGAGTGGTGGGTGCGTGGAACGCACTGCCTGCAGAGGTGGTGTGGACAGATACATTAGGGACATTTAAGAGACTCTTAGACAGACACGTGAATGATAGAAAAATGGGGGCTGTGTGGGAAGGAAGTGTTAGGTAGATCTTAGATCAGGATAAAATTTCGGCACAACATTGGGGGCCAAAGGGCCTGTACTGTGCCGTAGTGTTCTGTGTTCTAACAGAGAGCCCTCGGGTAGTTCTGCCATGCAGTGACAATATGGCCGGATACAAAGGGGAAGGCATCCAGCGCAGTCCCTATCGTTTTAATGTGGTTGGTGACTTCCGAGGAATGGCACATGCAGAGGAATTATTTGCTTGAATTTCACATTACTCCACACTTTTGTTCTGCTTTAAATTAACTGACCTCAATGGGTCCATTTTGAAATGAATATGTTTAATGATTGCATCTGTAAAATATCTTGAATCAATTGCATATGATTCGGAGAGATATTTGGAGACGACATGGTAAGCCTTATGATGTCACAAGATGTTAAACGCCTCTCTTGCATATTTGGGGACAGGGAGTCACATCATCCCTGTTAAAGGGAGCCGTCAAACTCTGACAGCTCTGCCTTGAGGAACGGAGGTACCACTGAGGTGTCCAGGACGCAGGAAGCCGCAGAGCAGACGAGATCAATCGGGTGAGCGGGCATCGCGCAGGACGTGAAAAGTAGAAGCTAGCGGGCCGGCGTGTTTGGTGAAACAATAATTGGGATGAATGATGTCATGACAAATCTGTTAGAAGATACAAGCAACACCCGACCACAAAGCTGGATATACTCAGTAATCGTTTAATTAGAAGGTAAAAGTGGAAAACGAGAAATGAGACACCCAATGAACAAGGTGATTAAAGAGATGGGACACAATTCATACTCCATGTAGGGCAAGGAGCTGAGTGTCGGGCTGAAACCGACAGGATTAGTGGTGGGAAAAAGGACGGCAGACACTCTTTAGAGGACAAACATTCCAACTTGCAGAAACATATATAAATAATTGTCAGACATATGTACTCGTTTTTAAAGAAAAATAGTATCATTTTTTTGATTTCCCTGGTTGTGCTGGTCAACTGTCAGTGAGGACGCAAGAAACAGGTCATATTTGTTGATGGAACACCAAATGGCACTCGCTAAGGTAACACCTAAGTCACAATCAGAATAGAGGTACTTCACAATGACTACATTGATAAACAATTATAGTTCCCTCAATTTGGGATGACAGCCGAGTGATAACTCAATTTAGAGTGAGAGACAGGAAAAACTAGCGATGGTTTTGAGCTGAATCGAGCGCAGCCAGGAAACTTCTTGCTGTATTTATCCCCCCTGCTCCTATAATCAGCCTTCACAATATTGTGAGCACAATTGTGCTGGGACTGCGGGAGGCCAGAGTGGACTCGGCAGTGATCAAGTCTCAAAAGGCAAACTATGCACGCCTCTGCGCCGTCGAGTCCTGATCGCTTGTGAAAGGAGGTAAAGTTGGTGCGGAATCTGATCGATTGTGAACTTTGCAAACATACTTAAATATTCATGGTATTCGGCAGTATTAATAATAAAAAGATTACTTTGCATTACGCGCTCACGTTGGTCATACATAAGTATATGTAAATGTGTTGAAACCTTCACCTAAGTTTCCATGCATAAATTCACCATTAAAGTAGATAAATTACATTTTGTAACAAAAGAACAACATCGTTTCCTTTTCAATTCCCACTTCCTGAAATAATACAGTAGACAAAGCATCTGGACAGCAAGATGAGGGTAATCTACAATGCCACAAGCATAGTACATTAGATGGAGTCACAAATAATCACCATTCAGTTCCAGTCCCTTACCAGGAATACCCACTGCTGCAAGTACAGGATAGTAAATTCTGACAATGCGAAAAATTGCTGGATATCCCATTGTCCACCTGAAGCGGTGATCAGTTGCACAAAACGTTCCAACCGCCCACACACTCTGTTTCAAGAAGCTTTCATACACCAGGCTTAACATCCCTTGAGCCAATTAGTGTTCTTCTGGGTCAGATTATCCACAAGCCACCGAACAAACACTTAATGTGAACTATGTTAACTCCTTGTGACATTGTGTTATTTCTTAAACCCTTGGAAGCACATTACAAACAATTTAATGAAATGCTGTTTGGAAATAATTTCAATGGACGGTGCTGCACTTTCTATTCCGTGTATTGAACTGTTTGAAAAAACAATTATATCCAGTGGTTCTTTATTTAATACCGAACACTATCTCCTTCAATTACCGACAATGATAACATTAGTGGTGTTACGTACTAGCAGGACGAAGTGTGTTTAATATCGCAGATGAACTGAGGGATAAGCCTTCGTGAGAGGGAGAGTTTAGTCAACGTCTTGTCTTTCTGGTAGGTTTAGTGCTGGAAGCGAAAACCGGGGTGGTTGAGATATAAAATAACAGAGGGTAATTGCTTCCCCGTATGTCTCAGGACATCAACAAGTCCAAACAGATCCGAGAACAGAGGTACTCCGTTGAGATATTGAGGTGGCAGGCAGCTGGGTGCAATGTATGCACAGACAGAGAACAGTATTTTACAGTAATGAAAGAGTCAATTTGTCCAACTGACTCCGCACACATGAGGGTTGATGTAGTATTTCCTTAAATAAAAAGAAAACTCTATTACTTTTATAAATATTTCATATTTTCAGATTGTGTCGATAATTTTGGCACATAATTTCCTATCCAAGCACAACTTTCCACTAAAAGCGGCAATCTCCTCTTGCGTCCTCATGCCAATGAGCTTCTCCCAGACCACCGAAGAATATTTATTTTCCTCTTTTCTTTGCTTGTTTAACATTTTTCATGACTTTATCGTGTCACTGTGCAAAATATTCAAAATAATGTCAATCACAGGCATATAAAACGCAAGCATCAATTGATGATGTATTTTGCTCGCACTGCACACCTCGTCGACACTCTCCATGAAACTGTTTAGTCCATTCAAAAATTGTGTGGAATCCGCATTTGGAAAACCATCAGTTTTTTCTGAAAAATCTGTGATCGTCACCATAGATCAGTTTCCCCAAATGCTCGGCTGCACCTTCCCATTTTAATCACAGTCTCGCGTCTCGCTGAACTGGTTAATTTGCATTACGAAACGTTACTTCAGTTTGTTCTGCACTCACAGATCATTTCCTCCAATCCCCAGTCTACACCAACCCCGCCTCCTTTGAATGACTTGCCGGTACTGCACCGGGAATGTCAGTGCATTTTACAATAGATCGTACAGGTACATGTTCTTCCAAAGCACCAATGTCACTCATGTTCCTTTTTTGATCAATACACCAATGAAGTATTGTGCGGCTGTTATACGGAAATCCAGCCCCTCAGTGATCGCTGGGAGCAGGCCGCTGCCTCACCGAGCTTAATGGGGAATCACTCTGTCATTGCTCAAAACGGAGAGCCGAATGTTTTACTTTATTTTGTCCTTAATATGCCTTCTAAATTCTGTGCCGCCGTCCTTGAAATTAATGCAAAGTTGACATTGGGTTTACGGATTTGTCGGGTCTGCGTTGCCTTTTTAGTTGTTTTATGGTTTTTACTTCAGTGTGAAACTGAAGAAATCTCTTTCGAGGTCACTAACCAGAAATATCAGTCCAAATTCTCTCTGCACCGAACTGTATTTCTGTAATTGTCTTAATTTTATTTATATTTGTGTCTGGCGTGCTGTGTTTTATGAAAATGTTTGCTCCATCCCCAACTGCCTGGGTACTTGAAAGGAACACAAACGATACTGAATTCGATACAAACCCCGTCTCGCATTTATCTGACAATACACGAATTCAGATATTTGTGGACCGCGAGACAACATTGCCCCTTCTTCTCTACCTCTCCCCTAACCGCCGAGGATATTGACAAGGGGACAGATAGATTTTTCGGCACAAGAAGCATCGGAGGTATGGGGAGGGAACCGGGAATACAGTAGCGAATATAGATTATCAGCAGTTATAGTTGTAAAAGGTGGAGCGGGCTGGAAGGGCCGAATGACCTACTTCAGCTTTATTTTTCTTTGTTTCGATTTTTGTGCTATGTGATCAGCGGTAGAGACACACGACACAGAGCTGTTAACATACCTTGCATGTAGCGAAGTGGCAGAACTGATGGGTTGGATCTTTGAGGCACCGGGAACAATCCCCGGCTTCTCCAAGCTGGTTATCTTGAATATTGAACAGAGAGAGGAAATTC
>JARFYF010065703.1:0-13230 GCA_030265395.1 Rhina ancylostomus | reverse complement strand
TTCAGCGCTTCTTGCAACATCGCATTGCCAGCTCTTCATCACTCCCTCCATTCTTTGGAATAATTCAAATTGAAGACACCACTCTATATCCTCTCCTCCGGGTTGAACAAGCCACTTAACCGAAGCCCCTTTTCCTGAGCCGTGAGAGTCATGCAGCACAGAAGCGAGCCCGGATACCCACCTGGTCCAGTCTGATCATCACGTACCAATCGCATTTACCAGCTCCTTGTCAGATTTCTTCTATGTCTCAGCGATTCAAGTGTTTGTCTAGATAAATCTGAAATGTTTGGAGAGTCTCTTCCTCCACAAGCCTCTCAGGCAATGCATTCCAAACTCCTCCACACTTTGGAATATAAAATATTCCTCATATATCTTCGAAATACCCCCTTAACTTTAAACATGCCCTCTTGTTATAGATGCCTTAGCCACGGGAAAAAGGCTTACGATTATCTGCTCTACTTATGCCGCTCATAATTTTGTGCACCTCTATCACAACACCCACACGCAGTTCTCTGTTGCAAGGCAAACAAACCTCGTCTATCCAGCCTTTCCTCATAACGAACACACTCCAACCCAGACAACATCCTGGCGAATCGCTTGTGCACCTTCTCCAGAGAAATCGTTATTTCTATTGTGTGGGGACCAGAGCTGCAAACAGTGGTCCCTATGTGGCAGTGTCAATATTTTATAACTTCCCTGCTCGTGTATTCCATGCTCCGGCTAATGAAAGCTAGCAGCTCGACTACAATTCACCACCACTTAGGCCACTATTGCCACATTTACCACATTTATCAAGCATCCTATGTACACTGAAGGCCTTCTGCCGCCACAATATATCCGGCCATTCATTGTGTATGTCCTACTATTTTGACCTCCCAACATGCACCACACTTCTCATTCTCGGCAATCACATCGCCACGTTCTCAAAGGTCTCCCTTTCAGTTCCGTCACTGTGGCCGATATCTGGATTCAATCTCATGCAACACAGACAGATAAATACAGTCACACTATGTCAACCGTGCGAATCCTCTTACCCAGGACCCCGACGATTGTTAGATAAATGCGGAACACGAAATTGATCTCGAGAATCACGGGCTGCGACATTATTTATGAAGTTCCACTGACTTTCCACACATAGTTGCCAGTGTGAACAGCGCCAGTGAATCGCGGGTGGTAACCCTCTTGCGGCCTCATTTCATTTGGTGCTAACCAGTTTAACTAATTTAATCAGGCAGCTCCAATGACATCACACATTCCCGCAATATTGAGTTATTTCACGCCAATAACATGTAATTGTGGACCTTGCCTTCAGGGGATTCCGTTTATTTCAATAATAACCTTCTCACCATTTCTATAATTAAAACAAAAACAACTCATACTGCTTCTTGCAACAAAGAGACACTCCATCTTGTACCAACAACTCTCCCGTTTGTATTCTTGTTCATTATTCTCGAATAGAGGGTTCGCCAGAATGTGGAAACTGTTTCCTCGCTGCATAAATCTATGAACCTCCGTCAGTCAGCAGGGCTCTGGAATAGACTCGGTCATATACCTGAGAAACAGGTCCTTGAGCGAATATATCCCTAATGGCCACCACATTCCTAACTACACTCGTTTCCTTTACCAGGCCTTGGTCCGCAGCCTTCTATACCTTGGCAATTCAAGTGCTCGTCCAAATGCTTCTGAGGTGTTGTGCTATTATTTGCCTCTGCCACCGTCTAGCTGAAAATAAACCCTCCTCTGAGCCGCTGTAAATCTCCACCCGTTACCCTAAATCTAACTCTTCTAATATATGTACTTTTGCCATCGGGTAAAACGTTTCCTATTATCTCTCTGGGTCCACCGTCATTTTGTACACCTCTGTGAGATGTCCTCTCCGCCTCCTCCATTCTAAGGAAACACAACCATCTGATATCTCATCATAACTGAAACGCTCCGTCCTCCGCACTCTCTTCACACTCTTAAATATTGGAGCAGGACATTTCTATTTCTGTGTTGATCTTCCCTTGCATTCACAGCACCGCCTGCCTTCCTAATATCTTTCTGTGATTAGTCGCAAACCCACAGTGATTGTTGTGCAGAAACCACCGGCTCTCTCTGCGCACCCGATATTCAATCATGGCTCAATTTTCCAGGCTACATTTCAGAAATTTGACCAGCTTCTCTCATATTTGCCGTGGCACATTGGATTGTAGTTTTCCCCAGGAAACTATGTCGTACAGTTGAGAGATGGGAGAAGAAATTGCCCTCCCACCAAATGCGCTCGAAACCTCTCTACGTTACTCAAAACCCTTCCCCTCCAAATATTTTACAACTCGGCCATAGAGACATTATTCCTACTATCAACCCATATATACCCGTCATAATTTAGTCGACATCTAACGTGTCCCTTCTCAACTCCCCGGGACGGCACTTTCGCACGGACCATTTCTGACGATGTTTTTTTAAAGAGGACCCGATTATGCTGAAGAAGGAACAGAGGAGATTCATCGGTTCGTGGCCGAGTGATGAGGGTTTCTGTCATGAGGAGACACTGGAGGTGCGAGGTCTGTTTTCCCTGGAGCGGAAGACTTTAATTGCGACATGATTCACGTAAACTTAATTATGTGAGGCACAGATACCATAGGCTGCAGGCAGTATTTCCCCACGTCAGATGCAGAGAAAGCTGGGGGACAGAGAAGCTGCGTAACGAGTAAGAGATTTATGGGGAACTTGAAGAGCATCGTGTCCACCCACAGAATGGCAATAAAATACCTGAGAGACAGTGGAAACAGAGCTGATATCGTTCAAAAATGGTCGGAAATACCGCTTGGATCGCCTTGCCATGAGCCTGTTCTGGAAGGTGGGATTGACACGATGGATGCCCACTGGCCGTCGTGGAAATGATGGGCCGAATGTCCTGTTTCAGCATTGTAAGATTATATGACTGCAGGGTACCCTTTAGTTTTCACCCAACACCGAGAATCCCACCCGAATATTTTCCCCTTGAATGTCTGGCCCTTAGCCAGCAAACCCTGCAAAAAATAGCGCAGCTTTCTCAGGCCCCAATATCCGAACATCCACAACCTTCATAGTCTCTCCCAAAATTCAGGCCAGCACAGCTGAGGAAACCCCTGGTAACGATTTGATATCCACTCCCGGGCGCAAAGCTCAAAACCTTTCTCTCCAGGCCCTCATCTCTCAGTATCCCCTGCCCCGCTCCTGATCTTTTCTTACCAGTACAAACGCTCGAAATTCCGAATGCCCCCTCAACTCTCGGTTGGGCATTTTAGCTCTGCTCGATGTCGCTCCCCCTCCTCACATCTCTTGCAATCGTTTTATTTCACCCCTTTCCCTGACAGAAATGGGGATGATTGACATAAAATGATGTCTGAAGCTCTCCCGGCCCAAAGCACCAAAATATCGTCAATGGCTCCTGTACCGCAAGGATTCAGTTAGTGATTGAACACTGACTAGAAATATAAGGGGCTACAGAGGGAATTAATTCATTTGTGGAAAGTTGTGATGAGGATATTGAAATTCTGCAACAGGATATAGTATATATAGATGGTACGATTGGGCGTAATCCTGTCAAAGGGATTTTGATGCAGCGCGTATCAAGGCATGTATTTCGGTTGGAGGAATCGGAATCAAAAGATGATTATGGAGATGATCGGAATCAAAAAACAATACAGGGAGATTTCAGAGGGGTGAAGTTCAGACAGATCATGGTATTCTCGTGCATCAATCACGAGAAATTAAGAGGAACGTCCAGCATGCAGTTAAACAGGCAAACGGTGTGTTGGCTTTTGTAACAAGGAGTTCGAATTTAGGAACAGGGAGGTCTTATTCCAGTCCTGCACGCTGCGGTGAGGCCACAGCTGGAATAAGGCGGAAAAAATCGACAGCCCTACATGTATAGAAAAACGGATGTAGTGGCATTGCAGGCGGTCCAAATGAGATTCAGCGGGCTAACTCCTTGGATGAGATAGCTGTCCTATCAGCAGAGACTAGACAATTTGGGGCTGTTTTTACCGGAGCAGTGGGTATTATGCGCGGCCATGCTTGAGGTATATAAATTTCTGAGGGGTCTGGAGAGGGTGTACTGCAGGAAAGCTGCCTCCATTGTTTGTGGAGAGACAAGTAGAGGACATGCATTTAGAGTAATTGGTAAATGATAAAGCGTTAACTTGACGGGACGGTTTTCACCCAGAAAGTGCTGATCACCTGATATACCCTGCAGGAGGGAATGGTGGAAGCAGGGCCTCTGTCAACATTTAAGAAGTGCCTCGTTGAACACCTGAAATGCCTGCGCATAGGGACGATGGGCCAAGTGCGATCACATGGGATATTCATTGAATGGGCGCCTACTGATCAGCATGAACCTTGCGGGCCCCTTCGCTTCATCAATGTCATCCCTCTCTAGAACTTCAACGTGGAATAAGGCATCCTCGGACTTGCCTTCATAAAACAGCAACAGAATGTTGAAATGAAAGCGAAAATGCTCGGAACACCCAGAAGAGGAGGTAGCGCATATTCTGTGGAGTTCATAGAGTTCATATAAAACAGACCCTTCGGCCCAACTAGTCCATGCCGACCAAGAAGCCTCATTCAAGCTCACCCCCTTTGCCAGCAGAGGGAAAGGACGTTAACTTTTCATGTCGAAGACATGAGAAAGAGAAGAAACATGGGACTGGAGGATCTGCCGACCACAACTTCTTGCTCTTCATTTCTCAACTCCCACGTTATTTGGTATACGTATTCAGTCTACTTTCTCACCCTCTATCTCGTCCCGTTGATGCATTGACGAGATCAGATGTTTTCCTCCATGGTCACCCCAGTTTGACAGTATCAGTGCCAACCTGCCTCTCTCTTCTGTGAGATTAACTTGCTTCTTCCGTCTCCTATCATGCTGTGAAGAATGGTCTTCTACATGAAAGATTAGTTATGTTCCTCTTTTTACAGATACAGCCTGACCTGTCAGGTATTTCCAGGCATCTTAGTTTTAAGAGGGTGTGGAGCGAGAAATGGACTGGACTTGTGCCAGTTAAATGTGGCACATGATAAAACAATGACTTTGCTTCACAACGATACTTCTTTATTCATTGCGATTGGTTTAGACAACGCAGTGATTCAGTACGTAGTTTCAGACACAACCCTTTTGACTACACAGCTCTTTCGTTCACTTATACAACTTCGAAAACGCTCAACTTGTTTTCAGATATGACACACTCCAAATGAACCTGGCCGGGGTTCATTCTTAGCGAGTTCTCGGAGTCGCTGACGTGGGTCTTCTTCGTCCGTGGTTCGAATCACTGCTGCTGGTCGTCTGGTAAGGCACTTTTCGAATGCATTTCTTGGCATGCCTTCCAAACTTTGCTTAGTTATTTATTTCCATTTACACAGCCGTAATTCCAGTCATTCTTTAATTCCTACTCGCGCCACCCAGAATCATTTCAACCATTTGCTTCCTGAATTAACAGAATATTTGTCTGAGTTTTTGTATTTTATCAAATCGTCCTTTCGACTTGAAGTTAATTCTTAAAACATCCAGCTTTGTTTGTTCTGGTCTCTGAATAGCGCAGAGTGCGGTGGTTTACAGCAAGATTGTTCACAGGGCTGGAACTCTGTCTTGGTAGTGTTCTCAATTGCTACTGAGCAGGTATCGGTGTCATGACCTTCCTTCCCTGAGCTGTTTTGTCCTGTGGTTCCGAATGTCTTTTCCGTGCCAACCGAGTGTCCTCGGAGAGACTGATGACCTCTGTTGCTCCTGGCGTGCAGATGAGTGGCAGAATTCGAGGGGTAGTTGTTGAGAATGAAGCGATAATAAATTGTGCAAAGGGAGAACTCGTGTAAAATATCGGAATTTCTTCGTCGGCATGGACTCGATCGAGCACAATGTCTGATATCTGTCGCTGAATGAGGATAACGCATGTGGTTACTCGGCTCGTCTCGTCCGATCCTCCTGCAAAACCCGCAACATCGCCCAAAAAGAACGACACAGATCATCCAGATATTGCCAACCTTCAGCAAAAACTTTGTCATCCTGGTTTTTAACTACCGTCGGTACTTTTGCCCTTCCTCGAGCCTGACACCATTTGAATTAATTGTGTTGTGCCATGAACTGCTTTGGTACCAATCTGAGTGCAATGGGCCGACAAAACCTTGCTTACAATCCGGCGACATTACACCCTGCAAGTTGGTGTTCACAGATGTCGGATACTGCGTGGCTATTACAAGTCCCGTGGACTCCCACGCAAACGTCCATATGGTTGGCCTCCAGTATTTCTGCTTTCCCAGGTCCAGACCACAAGGTGGATTTTCTGAACAGCCATATTTCTAACTTAGCATGGACACCGTGGTCACAGAGCTGGGAGAGTTTTGACTCCCGATTTTACTGTACCAGCGGATAATGAGAACCTTCCCGCTCGACCCCCACGATGTGTCTCCAACTCTTTCTCTACTCCTTCTTGCATACCTACTCTCCCTTTCCTGCGATCTCTTACTCCCATTTTTCTCGTTACATCGAACTCTCTCTGCCCACCGCTTCAACGCTCCTGTCTCTACCACCTACCGCTTTCCCATCCTCTTTCAATTTTTTTTCTCACTTGTTCCAACGTTTATCTTAACTCATCTATCGCTCGCTTTCGGTTCTCTTCCTGGTGAAGAGAAGGGAAGGATGATCATATCTTCGCGGACGTGAAACGATAGAAACCTTGGATAATTACCTTACGATAGAACTCTGCATCACACAGATGTGAAGCTGCGGGAAAAGCAGTGCTCCTGGAGTCCAAGAAAACATGACTGCAAAGTGCCGAAAACTGAGCTTAGAACCAGTCACTCGCCTGAGTTCTTGATGTCATGTGTTTGTAACTGAACCGTTAAGTTGCTCTCGTAATCTGTCAGCTCAATAAAATCTGCCAAAATTTGCCCTCAATATTTCGTTAACAACACTCCTTCAGTTTACATTTCTGTGTCGCATCTTAATGAGAGAAAGCTGGGTAGAGTCAACTTTCTCTGCCGGGAAGCGGCATGGGAACGATGGGCAGATGACTTCCACCTGTGTCTTATTCAGTAGAATGTGATCAGGCCACGCTGGAGGCTGGGCTCAGAGCATCCAGGAGAGTATGTTCAGATGACACAGGAGAATGGAATCAGGCGAAGAAGGACCGAGGGAACACGCTCTTCGGGAGAATGGGATCAGTAAATGCAAGACAGTTGGATCAAATAATACATGACTGTGGGATTCTAATACACAAAGTTATTAGAATCGATCCTCAAGGACGAGGTTATGGCATACCTAGAGTTCCATGGTGAGATAGTCCTAGCCAACATGGTTTCGTGAATGGAAGATCCTGTCTAACCAACCTATTGGAGTGTTTTGAAGAAATCTCAGAGAGGGTGGATAAGGGAGAGGTAGTAGATGTAGTGTATTTAGACTCTCAAAAGGCCTTCGACAGGGTGCCGCACGAGACTGATTAATAAGATGAAAGATCACGGAATAACAGGTAGGATAACGGAATGGGTGGAGTATTGGCTGGTTGGCAGAAAACAAAGGGTGGGAAAAAAGGATCCCGCTCTGGTTGGCTATCGGTTAGTAGTGGTATTCCGCAGGGGTGGGTGTTGGGGCCGCTTCTTTTTACTCTGTACGTTTACGGTTTGGATAATGGAATAAATGGTTTTGTGTGAAAGTTTGCGGATGACACCAAGATAGGTGGAGGAGTAGAGAGTATTGAAGAGACAAGAAGGTTGCAGCGAGACATAGATAGTTTAGGAGATTGGGCAAAAAATTGACAGATGAGATTCAATGTTGAGAAATGTGTGGTTGTACACTTTGGAAACAGAAATAAACGGGCAGATTATCTAGAAGGGAAGAAAATCCAAAGTACGGAAGTACAAAGGGACTTGGGGGTACTTGTGCAGGATAACTTAAAGTTTATCCACCAGGTCGGATCGGTGGTAAGGAAAGGGAATGCTATATTGGCATTCATTTCTAGAGGTATAGTGTATACAAGTAAGGAAGTATTGATGAGGCTCTATTGGGCACTGGTGAGGCCTCATTTGTAATACTGTGTACAGTTTTGGGCCCCATATCTTAGGAAGGATGAGCTGTTGTTGGAGAGTGTTCAGAGGAGATTCACGAGGATGGTTCCCGGAATGAAAGTGCTGACATATGATGAGCATTTGTCGGCTCTTGGACTGTACTCACTGGAGTACAGAAGAATAAGACGGGACCTGATTGAAACATTTAAAATGTTAAAAGGAATGGACAGAGTTGATACAGCCAAGCTGTTTCCCATGCTGGGTGTCCAGGTCCAGAGGGCACGATCTTAGAATTAGAGATGAGGAGAAATTTCTTTAGCCAGAGGGTAGTGAATTTATGGAATTCCTTGCCACATACAGCGGTGGAGGCCCGATCACGGGACATATGAGGAGGAGATTGACAGATATCTAATTTGTCAAGGTATCAAGAGATATGGGGATAAGGCCGGAAATTGGGGTTAATTTTATTCTCTCTCCTCATGGAGTAGACTTCCCTCCCATTTTTCCTTTCTCATTTTTTTCTTTTTCCCCTTTTCCTTGGAGCAGACTAGATGGGCCGAATGCCCTACTTCTGCTCCCTGATCTTGTGATATTGTGTGATCTTGTGATACTCCAACATGGAATTGTGAATTGAATGTCACCACACCCGAACATCGTGCGCAAATGATTGCTTGGCAGTATTTGATTGGGTGCAACGATCACCAGCAGGCACTTCTGGACAACAGGGGTACTATATCGGAGCTGGTGCACAGAATGGAGACAGTTCGACCGCGTTTGGGCTGCACTCAGCGACGACTTATATTCACCAACTGAAACAATGAGGTGGCCAGATATCCTACCGCGCTCTTCAGTTGGTCTCTGAACTTGGGCCGTGTTGCCGCAAAAATAAACGTATTGAAGCAGCAGCTGCAATTACTCATCAATCGCCCGGTTTGTGTAATAATATATTCAGAATAAATTGCCTATGCTGTTAGTGTTCCAGTGGTCCGATAATGGACGAAATTTACAACAAACATCAGCCATAGGAAAGTGAAATTCCCGCAGCATGCGAAAGGTAAAACCACCGATCTCCTCCTGCTCTCCACCTCGAGGTCACTTCAGTTCTCCCCATTGCTTTGATCCCTCAGTCGCTTACCGGCCCGACTGACCATGATTATTTGCTTGACTGTCAGAACGCTGAACAGTAGAATTACAGCAAAAGGGAGGAGTGCAGATTGAACTGCATCAAACCAGACAATTCCACCCGGCGGTGTTCACCAAATAACTTGGCTTCGGATGACAGAACCACAACACCTTGTCGATAATGTGGATAGGAGCAGTATTCATACAGAATAGAATGCCGTTGTTGCTGTAACCGCAGCCGCAGTTGTCCGGATGCAATGTTTTGTTTTCAGCTTCTGGCAACACATGGCAACAAAAATAATGCAAGCTGAAACTCACGATAAAACAGACATAACAGTCCATGGCTGTGTTGATTACAACACAGATTAAATTGCAGAACGGTGCGATAAAGAAGAAACTCACGGGGAAATAATGATATTTGATCTGATTTAAAATGACCTCAGTGACAATCACCACCGTAACCATGATCAGCAGGTAGCGACTGGTGCAGGTGGAGAGGCCGCACTTTCCCCGGGACAGGACCACTATCGCCACTAAATTCACTGGACAAAGAGAAAAGAAGATATGCAGTGGTCCATGGAACATACTGGATATCTTCTGGGCATGAGAACGGGGTCTTTTTGAACAGGCGAAAATCAGGAAGGGTAGATTCGGGTCAGAAGTTGCAAATGTTTGGAAGGTGGTAAAAGCCGGGCCCAACGTCCCCTATATGTTCGATGTTGTGCCGAACAAATTAAACTGGTAATTAAAAGGTTACTAAATTAGCCCCTTCTGGATTCACGTCCATATACCTTCATTCCCTATATAATCATGTCTCTATCTGAGAGTCTCTTAAACGCCAATATCGTATCTGCTTTCGCCACTACCTGCGTAGCCCTTTCCAGGCACCCAGCACACTGTGTGAAAAAAACTTCGCCCACAGATCTCACTTAACATCCCCCACTCTCCTTGAATGCCAATCCTTTAGTTCTTCAAATTTCTACAAGGGGGAAAAAAGATTCTGATTTGTCATCCTTCCGTCTGCATCTCATAATCGTATAGCCCTCCATGAGCCTCCGCCGCACCAGAGAATACAATCCAGGTTTGTCCAAACTGTCCTCATATCAAATACCCCCTAATCAAGCAACATCCTGGTGAACCTCTTCTGCACCATCTCCAAAGCCTCCACATTTTTCCTTTTAATAGGACGAGCAAAACTGAACGCAATCATGGAGCGATTTGAATTCAATGCATATAATGAAAACGAATATCTTCAGATGTTTGAAATCGATAATAAAAAAAATCTCTGAAAACTCTCGGCATGCAAGGTCCTATTTCTGGAGAGAGAAGCGGTGATGACGTTTCAGCTAAATGGTCCTTCGTCGGAACAGTCCAACCTGCCACGTTTAATCCCGAAATTCCTGTACAGCGTAGCAAAGGTAGGATTCAGTGGCCAGCGATAGAGTGCAACGAATATTCACCGGATTGGTTGCATGGATGACGAGTTTGCCGTGTGAGAATTGATAAATTCGACAGGAATTCCTGCTTTAGAGTTTAACTCAATTACACATAGGGAACGCTTATAAGCGCGTGAAAAGTATTATGCAGGGATTTCGAGCATCTCAGACCCACCATGATCAATATTTCACATTGACAGACACTCCCAATGAAAAAAATAGCTACATACTTGCACTGAGGAAATTACAAAGTCACAAAACATCGCACTGATACAGAACACATATTGAAATGTAAAACTAGCGTCTGTGTCCAATAGGCGGCAAGATCCTGCTCTGAGGCATTACAGGAACAAGTATTCGGATGGGGTCACCAACTCACAATCATGGAAATTCTCCAACTTGAACTTCACCCAGTTAAATGGTTTCCAGAGACCCCGCTCTCCTGGGCTCTGGTACGATGCCCAAACACCCAAAACCCCAAAACAACAGGCAAAATCGTCGTTCTTTTGGTTCCCGTTAGTTGCATAAAACGGTTGCATAGCAGAATGTACAATCGAAAGACGTCTTTAAAGGTCCCCGATGGGGCATATTATAAGATTTTTATTAGCAGAGAAATTCAACTTTCCGTAAGAGATAGAATAAGAAAAGGACCAGGGACATGTCATTCGGTCCCTCGTGGCCTGTGCCAATACGATAATGGTGGATCCTCGAGATGAATGCATGTTCCTATCCGGTCTCTCATACCAGCCGAAACAGATTATGTCCAGAAATCTATCCCCTTCTTAGTGAAAACTAGCGACTTCGTTTCCTGCGCCTTGTCTGGCGGACATTTCAATGGGGCTCACCACAATCTGTAGATTCTCCTCAACTCGATCCTAACGCGTTAACCTGCTTCCACATTGTGACCCCTGGTTCTACACCCCCAACAGTCAGCAGAAGCACCCTCTCTATAGCCAGTTGCATGTCGAAAGTTCTCCAGCGAGTTGCCAAGCAAAATTTCCCTTTCAACTTCAATGTTATTGCTGTCAGAGTACAATGATATTTTCTCACCATTTCCCTGTTACAACCTGAATACTAGACTCGAGTATTTCTCATGGTCCCGATCTTTGGCTCTCTGTTCTGCCCCTCTCTGCATTCTTTCTTGCGATATTTCCTTTTATATAGTCGGGCTAATTTTACCACCTGCATAACAGCAGCGATTCTGGCATAACATATATCATTTTGGAAGGTGACAACCAAATTGGAAGGTGTAAACAATGGAGCAGATATTTCCATCGCTCCTCATTTTAGGAGACCGGGATTCAGACTATTAGGCCCTGTGGATTTATCCGCTTTCAGTTACGTCAGTTTTTCCAGAATTATTTCTTCCTTCCATTCCTCCTTTCCATTAAACTCTTGGTTCCCTGGTATCTCTGCGAAATCCTTGGTTTCTCTTCCTTGCGGACTGTATCATTGCATTTTGTATAACACACTGCCATTTTAACTATTATTCACAGTTAAGGTCAAACTGCACGTACAGTTGAATCGTTCAGTTACTTACCCGGAACTCCAATAACGGGAATGACGACATACAATATTTTCTCCATTCGTAGATATAGCGATAGCACCATCCGTGTGAACCTGCATCATCCTTTGTGATGCAGGTAATATCGCCAATGAAACTTCCTGGTGATACATTCCCAGAGTTTTACTCACTTTGAATTATCCATTGGGACATCTTTCAACACACTTTCATAGACAGATTGTAACAACATCAAGAAACAGATGACGACACTGCGTGAAATTCCTGTTGTGACAGGTTGTTTTCTCTCAGCGGTTATTTTTTTAAAAAAAACAAAGACTGGAACACCTGATGTCACTAATGGGTTGAAATAAATGGTAAGGACATGCTTTCACCAAAAAGAAGACGCATTCAAGCACCTGTTGACGCATTCCTCCACCTCATATTTTCAGATTAAGGCCCCAAAATCGGTTTCTGAGCCCTTGGCTGCCATGTGGAAACGTCGTCACTGCGGTATTTGCTGGAATGGATTGCGGCATTCATTTCGTGGATGAACCCAAACAAACACATCGTCTCGCACTGATCACACTACTCAAACTAACTTTTTGATGTTTTGCTCCCCCTAAGATCTTAATTTATTTTCAGACTATTACTGCACTTTCGACCCCGCTCTACCTTTCCGGCACCGCATGATTAGACTACGACTCGGATCTCCTGTATCTTCCAAAGCAGGTCTCCTACATGTGCTGATGCGACTATCCTGTACTATTCACTCGTTGAGAGTGGTCTGGGGTCATCTGATGTACAGAACAAGGAGAGCTTCACACTGCAATAATCAACATTCATTGTGCACGTTCAAAATCAAAATCAATGTCGAGTATCTTGGCATCTGCACAAGCATATTTATGCATCGAAGTGTTACGAACCAGCAACAACAGAAACACCCCGAGACATGTATAAGCGTTAAAGGCTACTTTATTAATAGCTACTTATGATAGTAAGTAAAATAAAAGTATAAATATTAGAATGTTAGAAGTAAAAATGTTAAACCCCGAACATTAACTCCCAAAATCTAACTAAACTTGTCGTGTGTGTGTGGCAAATTCCCAAACTCCACGTCCAGGAATGGTTCTTAAAGTTCAGTTCAGC
>JARFYF010065676.1:0-21404 GCA_030265395.1 Rhina ancylostomus | reverse complement strand
TTTTCTGAGTCAGGGGCATCCCCCTGTAAGTGCTGCACAGTGACCATGTCTGGGGTGCCCGGCGTTGCTATCTTTGGCTTGCAAACAACTCCCTGTTTTTCCGCAGTCGGAATGATTTTAGACCCCTGGCTTGCTGCCAGTCTTGCTTCTGTGTCTGTCCTGTTGCTCTTGGTTACTTTAGAGGTATCAGAAAGGTGAGCTGAACATTTGATCATGGCCAATTTGTTCAGGGGGAGGTTGGCTTGGAGGAGGTTTTTCACATGTAGAATTTGGGAGAAAATGGTGGGGGTGTGTATAAAACCTTGTGGTTATCGCGTCCAAGTGTATTGCTGGCCATGAAAGGTGAAAGGAAACAGGTACCGTGAGTCGGGAGAGAGAGGGATTGCAAAGAAGGCGCGCTGCAGGTCTACAATGGTAAAAACACAAGAGTCAGCAGGGATGTTGCTGAGGTTGGTGGCTGGAGTCGGGACCACGGGATGCAGTGGCTCCACGATTTCACTGATCTTACGCAGGTCTTGTACCAGAGGCCACTCTGTCCGCCCAGGCTGGGGGCGGGTATATTGGGAGTGTTGCAAGGGGATTGGCAGGGAATCAGGATGCCCTGCCCATAGAAGGACTCTATCAGCTGGGTTATACCGTCGACCGCCTCTTTCCGTAGGGGTTACTGTGGGACGGAAGGCAATTGTGCCCCCGGTCTCACACGGATCTGAACTAGGCTCGCTGAGGTGCACCCTACCTCGTATTTTGATACAGCCCATAAATCGGGAGTGGGCTTATCCGAGGGGAGGCGGTGGGGCTGATTGTGGTGCAGGCAGCCTGTCGCGGAGAAAGGGGCAAGGCTCCTATCTGCTAGAGTTTAGGGAACCCCTGAGGATTTTGTCTGACTGTTCCTCAAGCCGGTGAGCTAGAAACCCCAGCTCCTTTAGTTTATGTCCCTTATTAACGGACAGGGCAATGTGAGGGGCGTCAAGCCTGACTGATTCCACAGTTTACCTAGCATTTGAACTAGAAGTGCCTCCCCCTCGTTTCCCTGTACTTCCCTGAGGATAGTGATGCCTCCTAGGAGGCATCCATGCCTCCTAGGAAGGGGGCGTACAAACCTTCTAGCTCTGTCGAGGCCCCTGTGGGGTCATAAGCTAGCGTCATATGTGGGTCGGGGATTTTCAAGGGTGGTTCTAATAGTGGACACCTGGTCCTGCGGCCGGACGGCTGCCTACAAAGCTGTCCAGTCGGCATAATTACCCAGGTGTTCTTTCCACCTTTCCACCTCATTAGTTGTAAGGGCCATGCAGTAGACACTACAAAGATCTTGGGGTGCTGCCTGATACATTTGAATCGTCCCGATTATGTAGTCAATGAAATCCTCGGGGTTAGTCTTGCGATTGGGCGCCTGAGCAATAATTGGACACATCTCTCGAGGCTTCCAAGGAGTGTAAATTTGGATCGTGGGACGAGTGCTGACTCGGGCTGCGTCACGATTAGGGACGCTTCTATTGGAGAGTTGTTTCTTAACTTCGTCTCTCTCAGCCCCGTTTAACATGGTTGAGGTGGTGGGGTTGCCACACTCAGTGGTGGAGTCGGATTCAGAGCGTGTTTGTGAGTCCGTTGGGGAGCTGTCCCTTATCAGAAAATTTCGGCGCTTGTCTATAGTCTTAGAGCTATGCGGGCTCTCCCTGCGCCTCAGCTGGTTTGTTGTTCGGGCTGCGACGGGACAATGGGCTTGTTCCTGGGGCGGGACAGCTGGCGAGCTATCCGCATAGTACTGGGGTGGTAATGGAACAGGGGGGTAGACAGGGTTGTGGGCCGGACCATCCAGTCTTCCTCCTCCACGTCCGTATCACTACTTTGAAACAACATGGGCACGCCAGACATGTTGGGAGGTACCCCCACTTTACTCTTACTTCCTCTTTTGTTTCTAATTTTCGGTTTCTGAGAACCGATCTCAGAACTCTGAGCTCATAACCTTGAAAATCACACACTTAAATCCCGAACCCAACCTTGGGGACTCGAACCCTGAATAGAACTTTAACTTAACCTGGGGACTCTAACCCCGAACGGAACTTTAACCTAACCTAAGACCCAAGACAGGGTTCGCCAACTCCTTCTTACCTGTGGCACTCGGACAGGTTCGCGAGGAGTCCGTCAGAGGATTGTCGGTAAGCGAAAGCATCGAGCAGGTATTCGGCTCCCTGAGAGAGATCAAGGTGATTAGTACCTTGTGGGCCCTTCTGTCTCAAGCAGCCTCTGTCCCCGTCGTTGCTCACACCGCTTCCCGAATCCTCGTATTGGACTCCTGGCTGGCTCGCCAAATTGTCTTCCCGAAATCGATTTATCCTTCTGTCCGCCGCAAGAAACAGTGCTACGAGGTCTAGTCGAATGGGTACCTTTATTTACCAGTACTGTTGGAGAGTCCCTTCAGCACTCACTCAGAGTCTCTTCCCAAGGTATCTTCCTGAGCAGCAGGTCAGACAGAAATCTATACAGCTTTTCTCATGCAATCCCCATACTGCAGGCGCCGTGAGTTTCGGGCCATCTATACTAATGTTAAAAACAGTAATCATATTCCTTGTCGAGCATAAACAGTTGCAATCAGGAAATACAAAGGTGGGTATCACCCCTCATTGTTCAACTTGAGCTTCCCCTTCAATGTTAATCGCATTGCCGTCTGTTCCCACCCTGATGTTAATTTCACCCATTACTGCTGTCTGTTACGATGTTAATTTCACTGACTGCTGTTAGCTCAGGGTGTTTCAATACCTGGACAAAGGCAATTAACATTCCTAGAGTTCCAACCCAGCCAGAGTCCCTGCTAGTTTAGTTTTGGGAGAAGTGTGTCTGTCTTTTTGCTAGTTATGAAGATGGCTGCATTTTGTTTTAACCCTTTACTTCTACAGCAGGAGATGAGATTCAAGAGGCTTTGATCAAGATCTTCGGGTCCACACCAGCCGCTGACGATGTGCCTGTGGAATGGCGAAGTGTTAATGTAGTTCCGTAAGTCAAGAAGTGGTATAGGGATATTCCTGGTGAGGAAAGACCGGTAAGTCAGGGAAGTGGTAGGGAAATGATTGGAGAGGATAAGGATGTTATTCATGAACATCTGTGAAACTGTGGCTTAATTGGGGCAAGACAGCACGTCTTTGTGCGGGGCAAGACAAGTCTACGAGGTTGACTGAGTACTTGAAGGAGGCCATGAAGTTCGTCGATGGAGGGAGGGATGTGGATGTTGTCTTCAGGAATTTTAGTCAGACGTTTTGGAAGGTCCCTCATGGTCGATTCATCAAGAAGATTACGATGCCTGCGATTACGACGCCTAAGATTCACGGTGACCTGGCCGTTTTGATTCAGAAGTGGCTTGTCCACAGAAGTCAGAGGGTCGACGGCGATGCGACTTATTCTGGCTGGAGGTCCTTGCCAACTGGTGTTCCACAGGGATTCGTAGAAGAACCGATACTGTTTATGATATATCAAAATACCCTGGATGACTAGTGGATCGGTGAATTAGTAAGTTCGCAGACGGAACAAACATTGGTTGTGTTGTGGATAGTGTAGAGGACTGTCAACAGATGCAGTGGGATACAGATATTTTGCAGATCTGGGCGGAGAATTGGATTATGCAGTTTAATCATGCAAATGTGAGTTATCGTACTTTTGGAGAACACATGTAAAGAGAATGCATTGTGAATGGCAAGACCCTTAACAGTGCTGAATTAGAGAGGGATCTTGGGGTGTAAGTGCAAACTTCCCCGAAATGGCTGAAGAGTTTGATAGGATGGTGAGGAAGGCATGCGACATGTCAGTCCTCCTTCGTATGGACATTGAATATAACATGGAACTTGAAGATGCAACCCGCATTCAGAACACTCCGTGCAATTCTGGTCACTGCAGAGCAGGAGGGATGCGATTTTGCTTGGAAGACAGCAGAGGAGAATGTCTGAGATTTTGCCTGTATTGGAGGTTATGGCGAGAGATTGGATGGGATGAACTTGTTCTCCGTGCGATCGGAAAGATCTGAAATGATCTGAAAGAAATCTATCAGATTGTGACAGGTACAGACAAGATTGATCTCGAAAATATTTGTTCCCACGCAGGCCTGTCAAAAACAAGATTTCATTGGATTAGAGTGAATGGAAGGGCTTTTAAACGGGATCTGATTGGTCGGATTTTTATATAGATTTGGTCCAAAATTCATGTCATAAATAAAGCAATTGACCCCGCATTATTCTCAAAGACTCCAAATCATCCATTCCAGTCATCGCCCTCACAATTACGTCAGATTAAATAAATCAAAGTCCCCGGTAATCTATCAGCATCCTCTCATCAATAGAAAGGATTCATCTAGATATTTCACTTTGAGTAAACTGTTCAAAGACCACAGACTCCCGGATAACGTCAGCACACGACTGGCACTTCAGAGAGATCCCAGATCCCATTGGTCCATCTTACTGAGCAGTACGAATTTGGATTATTACTGTCACATGCACGAAGTTACAGTGAAAAGACTTGTCCTCCACACAGTTCATGCAGATCACATCATTGCAACACGTGCTTTGAGTTAGTACAGGGCAAAACACTGCAGAATAAAGTGTTACACTCACTAAGAGCGTGCAGTGCAGGCATACAAAATGGTGGAAGGTCATAACGAGGTCTATTCTGAAGTGAAGAGTCCATCCAATCGGACGTGGAAACCGTTCAATAGCTATAGCAGCGGGATAGAAGCTGTGCTTCAGCCTGGTGCGACGTGCTTTCATGCATGTGTATCTTCTGCCCGATGGGAGGCCAAGGAGAGCGCATGTCCCAGTGAATTGGGTGTAAATCCTGGACATCAGCACGCTTTTGTCTCGGTCATTTTACGTGTTGCTTCAGCCGTCCGGATACAAAGGAGTTAACCGCAGATGTTTGTTCAGTGAGTGTAATTAACGTGAGTCTGCACGGAGCCCGATTGTGTCACCAGGGTTTTCCCCATTGTTTTTAAACCTGTTCCTTTCGATGAAGTCTCAGTGTCAGTGGGACCAGCCCCTCCGTCACTGACAGCCAGCAGCAGCTCCGCAGCGGAAGAAGATAATTCGGGAGCTGCGAACAATAAACTGAGATGCTGCAGAAACGGATGGAATCAAGAGTCGAGTCGGAAGATCTGGTAACCGATTGGAACCTGGAAGAGTGGGATGTTGCAGCCGTGGGGCGGGGTGTATTCCCAGTTGTTGACAATATTTTATCGGATGCTCCTTGGATAACAGTGGAAAATCGGATCTACTATCTACTCCGGACAATTCAGCCCGTCTATTATCCCATCCTTGCTCTTGTTGCTGTTCCAGGTAAGTTCCTGTCCAACGACTCAACAACAAGCAGGTGATAAACATTGGTCACGGGGTCCGATAAAGAGGTCAGCTGGATGGACTCTTCATGACGTTTTCCGGTTAATAAAACGGAACATCCCCTCGAACTGAGCTCCGGTTGAGGGAGATGGCGTATTACGACCTGTTCCGTGTGCGGGGATGAACGCTCTCCATGGCGTTTATCTCACTGTTATTTATCCTTTGTTTCTCGATGTTATCTTCTCATATTGCTGACAAGTCTCCAGCTGCAGTTACTTGTTAGATAAACCATTGATATCTTCACTGCCCTTCCTGTAATTAACGCTCTCCTCACTGCTGCCGTGTCTGGTGATACCAGCTGTCGGAACGCTCTGCGGCAATGTGTGAACTCACATGGTTGCATTAATCATGGTCTAATTTCAATCCGGAACCACGAGTAGTTTCCTTCCGCCTGCAGCCTCCTGCCGACCACAAAGTGGGAATGAATCAGACTGCTCCAACGGGGACCTGGGTAAATTTCACCACAAGTTTGGATGCGTCATGTTCCCAACCAGCAGAAGGTGGCGGTCCCGACACACTGACGCGAGTTCACATGGTCATAAATAGAGGGAGAATCCTGAGCTGATTCACCCACAACTAACATAAAGTCTCTGCATAAAAATCAGGACGAATGACGTGTTTCCAACTCACTCTGACCCCCATAACCACAAAATGATCATCGACGCTCTCACAGAGCAATGAGCAATGATCAGGATCAGGAGTCTCGGCTAATTCCGCACACTGTCCAGGTCAGTAAATCTCCTCTCCGTCAACGGAAGTTCAGAAACTGAGGACTTTGATTTTTATGAACTGGAACACGAAATAAATTGTTTACCCGTCAGACATCTTCACCGGACAACGGAAACACCTGTTGATCGAGGAGATGCCTTTCTTTTCCAGTAGCTGGGTGATATCAATGATCCAGAATCCCCCTCTCAAACAGACAACCCCGGTGTCGGGTACAACCCCTACAACTCTGAATCCAAGAACAGATTTCTACATTTGATTTCCCTCTATGTGAATTTGCTGACGTTGCTCCAACCCAGCTGTCATGTTTGTGTTTATTTCCCTCCTCACAGTGAACGTGCTGACAATTGTGGTCCTGTCGCGGGGAAAGTGCGGTCTCTCCAAAGGTGTCACTCGCTACCTGGTGGCCATGGCAACGGCGGATCTAATGGTCGTTGTCCTCGACCTAATGTTGAGGCAGATTCCGATTCTTTATTGGATACACTTCCGTTTCTTGTTTTCTGTCCTCGTGTGTAATATCCACGCCGTGCTGCTTTCCGCAGCCACCGACTGTTCTGTCTGGTTCACCGTCACTTTCACCTTTGATCAATTTGCGGCCATTCGTTGCCAGAAGCTGAAAACGAAATATTGCACCGAGAGAACGGCGGCTGTGGTTCTAGGAACAATGACACTGCTGAGCTGTTTAAATAACTTTTTCTGGTATTTTATGCTCTCAGAACGGTACATGATTGCAGACTTCCCTTAGTTTTGCCATCAAAGATTGAGTATTCTGTCCTCAGTGATCTGGGCTGCCGTCGAGTTCCTTCATTACCTCATCACTCCTGTGATCCCATTTGTCCTCATCCTCCTGCTCAATGTTATGACCATCAGATATGTTCTAGTGGCGGGCAGAGCCCGCAGGAGACTCCGGGCTTGGCAGGAGTGGGGAGAGTCCAAGAAACCCGGAGATGGAGAGCTGCAAAAAATCCCTCATTTTACTGTTGGTTGTGTCGGGGAATTTCATCCTGTTATGGACGCTGTTTACGGTGCATCCTGTTTGGCTCCGGTCGGTGTTCCTTTTTTGGGCTGTGTATCCACCTGAATGCATAAGTGAGCTGGGCTTCATGCCGCAGCTCCTGAGCTGCTGCACAAATACGGTTATATACGCCGTGACTCAGACTAAGTTCAGGGAGCAGCTGAAGGAGCTGGTGAAATCTCCCTTCACTTTCATTATAAGATGTACTCAGCGCAGAGAGTGGTTGAGAAATCCGCGCCGCTCCCCTGCCTGAACAAACTCCGTCTCTTCCATTCTCAAAACATAGGTGTGGGGGGGGGAGTGGGGTGCGGCGGGACTGGCAAAATCGGGCAAGGAATTGTGAGCTGGAAGGAATAGCGGCTCATCTCTGTGACTATTTTGTTCATAGGTTTTCTTTCCTGATAAAAATGGGTATAATTAAAGATGATTAAGGTTTGTCTTGTGAATTGTGCTCTGTGCCTATGACATTATGACCTCTTTGATCACGTTGCCCCAAAACTGATTTTTCTTGTTTTCTGTAATTATGCATTTTAATTGTGTTCAATTAATGTTTAATGTATGTTTTCTTGTGAATGCTGCGTCTCTGATGCTGTGTGCCTGTGATGTTGCTACGAGCAAGTTTTTATTGCACCTATGCAAACTGGTGCATTGGAAAATCAACTCCACCCTGACTTTGAAGTACCCATCCATCCAGTTCTTGTTTCCCAGCATCCGATCTGTAAGTCTGAATGAAACAATCTGCTGGAGGAGGTCCGCAGGTCGAGCAGCATCTTTCAAGGTAGAGAGATGGTTGAGGTTTTCGGATTTCAATGTCGAATAGAGCGAGGTGATGCATTTTGGAAAATCAAACCAGCGGAGAACTTATGTTATGAATGGCAGGACACCGGGGCGTATAATGGAGCACAAGGCCTCAGGAGTGCAAGTGAATAGGTTATTGAAAGTGGCATTCACGGGTAGACAGGGTGGTGAAAAAGGCGTTTCGCAAACTGGCATTCATCAGTCAGGGCATTAAGTATCGGAGATGGCTCATTATGTTGTGGTTTTATATGTGGTTCGTGAGTCTGCAGTTGGGGTACTATATAAAGTTTAGTCACCTTGCAAAAGGAAAGATGTGGATAAACTTGAAGCAGTACAGAAGGCCAGAATTATAGGAAGAGGTTGGCCAAGCTTGGTTTTTATTCTTTGGAACGCAGGAGAATGAGGGACGACCTAAAAGAAATATTCAAATTATGAGTGCCACTGATAAGGTGGACAGTCTTTATACCTGGGCAGAGGTGTCCAAAGCAGTAGGGCATAGATTAAGGGTGAGAGGAGAACGATTAGAAAGAGAACTGAGGGATATGTGTTTCATTCAGAGGGTGCTCTGAACGTGCAACGAGCCGCCAGAGGAAGTGGATGAGGCAGGTACAACAGTATCATTTAAGAAGCACTTGGTTAGATTCATGTCGCGGCGGGGCTTCGAGGGATATGGATCCAACGCAGGAAATTTGGACCAGCTGGGTGGGCACGGTAGTCGGCATGGACTCGTTGGGCTGAAGGGCCTTTATCCGTGCCGTTTTACTCTGTGACGTGGCAGTCACCAGCGAAGGGATGGATACGTATTATTCCCGGATTTCAGTAGTTTTAAGAAGGATGTGGTGGGGTGGGGGGTGGTGGGTGGAGAGGAGGAGGGATGGCGTTACTGGTCAGAGATACAATTGCACCTGCAGGAAGGGTGGATAATGTGGAAGGACCTATCTAGAGTCAATAAAGGTGAAAGATGGGAACAAACAAGGAGCAGTTACAACACTGGGAGTATTCCATAGGCCCCCTGGTAGCAGCAAGGATACTGAAGATCAGGAGGAAGATTTTGGAACGGTGCAAAAATAACAGGGTTGTTATAATGGGAAATTTAAACTTTCCAGATAGTGATCGGCACCTGCTTAGCGCCAAAGGTTTAGATGGGGCAGAGTTTGTTAAGTGTGTCCAGGACGGATTCCTGTCACAGTATGTTATCAGGCCGACTGTATGGGAATGCCATATTCGATCTATTATAAGGTAATAAACCTGGTCAGGTGACAGATTTCTAAGTGGGTGAGCATTTCGGGGACAGTGACCACTGCTCCATAACCTTTACCATTGTCATGGACAAGGGTAGGAGCAAAGAGGACAGGAAAATGTTTAATTGGGGAATGGCAAATTGTGAGGCCATCAGGCTAGAACTTGCGAGTGTAAATTCGGATGACATTTTTGAAGTGAAATGTATGATAGGGATGCGGTCATTGTTCAGGGATCTCTTGCAGGATGTTAGCGACAAATTTGTCCCGCTGATGCAAAGAAAGAATGGCAGGGTGAATGAACCATGGGTGACAAGAGAGGTGGAACACCAATTTAGGAGGTAGAAGGCCGCATACATAAGATTTAGGCAGCATAGATGAGACAGGGATCTTGAGACTTTTAGGCTATCAAGGAAGGAGCTGAGGACAGCAATAAGGGACATCAAAAGGCATTGGCGAGTAGTGTTAAGGGAAATCCAAAGGGATTTTTCACCTATGTGAAGAGCAGAATGCATACGAGTGTAAAGGTAAGACCGATTAGAGAAAAAGGTGGGAAGATGCGCCTGGAAGCTGTGGAAGTGGGTGAGGACATCAATAAATACTTCTCTTCAGTATTCAGCAAGGAGAGCGGCTGAATATTGGTAATGTTAATTTTCTAGAGTATGTTGATATCAAGAGAGAGGATGTGTTGAAGGTGTTATAAAATATTAGGACATATAAGTCCCCGGGGCCTGCTGGAATATTCCCCAGACTGCTCCTCCAGGCGAGGGAGAAGATTTCTGAATCTTAGGCCAGGATCTTTGAGTCCTCGTTGTCCACAGGAATGGTATCGGAGGATTAGAGGGTGGCAAATGTTGTCCCCTTATTCAAAAACGTTCGTAAGCTTAGTCCAGGGAATAATAGACCAGTGAGCCTTACATCTGTGGTGGGCAAGCTGATGAAAAGAATTCTTAGGGATAATACCTGTGGGCATTCAGAGAATCATGGTCTGATCAGGGATAGCCAGCATCGATTTGTGAACGGCAGATCATGTCTCACAAGTTTGATAGTTTTCTTTGAGGAGGTGACCAGACATGTTGATCAGGGTAGTGGGGGAGTTGTTGTCAACATGGATTTTAGTAAGGCATTTGACAAGGTTATACATGGTAGGTTTCTTCAGAGGGTCAGAGGGCATGCAATCCAAGGAAACGGCGTTGTGGGTTCAGAATTTGCTCGCCTGTAGAAAGCAGACTGTTGGGGTGGAGGGGGTACATTCAGATTGGAGGGCTGCGACAAGCGGTGTCCCACAAGATCAGTTCTGGGACCGATGCTTTTCGTGATTTTTATTTATGACTTGGATGAGGGGTACAGGTCGCCTATACCCCAGAGGAGATCCCAACGGTCCAAGAAACTAAATATCTACCCACTGCACCATCTCTTCAGCCACAAATTCATCTGTCTGATCCTTCTATTTCTGTCCTCACAAGCACGGGGCACCGGGACTAATACGGAGATCACTGCACTCGAGGTCCTGCTTCTTAACTTCTTGTCCAACTCCCTGTGCTTATTCTCCAGGACGTCGTTGCTCGTTCTACTTATGTCGTTTGTATCAACGTGTAATACGATCTGTGGCTGTTCACCCTATCCCTCGAGAATTTTATGCAGCTGAGCAGAGACATTTCTGACCCTGGCATCCGGGAGCCAACACTCTATCATAGCGTCTCTTCTGCCGCCATAGAATCTCCTGTCTGCCCCCTCACTATCAAGTCTGAACTGAGGAATCCTGAACTAGGACTCCCAAGTCGTTTTGCAACACTAATTATGAATTGTCTCCACATTTAGAAAATATTCTTCGCTTTATTCTTCCGAACCAAGAGCATAACTCCACACTCACTAACGCTATATTCCATTTCCACTGCACCATCTCCAGTGCATCCATATCGTTAGTTCTCTCTGCACCCACTCCAGTGCAATGACATCCCCAATCCTCCCTGCACACTCTCCACTGCATCCACAGCCTTTTCCCTCTCGTTATTGGCTGAGGTCGGGGTTTGTAACTCTGGCGCTCGCCTATTTTCGTCAGTCCACATGGCTCCGGCTGAATCCCAGTCAATACCCCCAGGCCGTTGATTGGCAGGTGAACAAACCAATCAACCCCAAACGGCTTGTTTGATCGACAGTCGCCTCAGCCATTGAGAAGAGGGTGCAGCGTGCAAGGGCGGGCTGAGATTGGCCGGGAGAAAGCCTACGTCACGAGTTGGTTTCCCATCCTCCTTGTCCTGCTTCCTCTACGTCATTGCGGAGCTCGGCGAGCTGCTGCTGTTGGTGCTGGCCGGCACCCGTGTCCAAAGTAACGTGGGCGCCTTCTCCTTCGGCGGCCTGGTGGGTCCATCCAGATCGCCGTTTTTGTATGGAGGCTGAGGAGGGGTGGGCGGTTTAGTGAAGAGGGGAGCGAGTGAGGCGATGGCGGCGGCGGGCGCGGGGTAGTGTGGAAGGATATAGGACTGTAAATCCCAGGCGGTCCGCGGCATTGGCGGCTGTCTCCGCCCGACTTCGTCGCCTACTGGGAGTTCTAGTCCCGTCGCTGGCCGTGAGGCTAGCCATCTTGTGTAACGTCTGAGGCGCGGAGACCGATAAGAGCTGCAGTTCAGAAGGGGATGGTGAGCGCTGGAAACGAGTGACGGCGGTACTATATCACCCGGAGCGCATCGGGTGCCGGCGCAGCCTCTGCAGGATGCTGAGACAGAAGAAATTCTGCAGATTATGGAACCTGGAATATCACACACAAATTCCAGAGTAACTCAGCAGGTCAGGAGGCAGCAATTGAAGGGGATGTTTCGGGTCGAGATCGTTTATCAGGACTGGAATTGAAGAGGGAAAAAGCCAGAATAACAAGGTCGGGGGAGGGAGAGGGGCAAAGGCTGGCAGTTGATCGATCAGTCCAGCTGAGAGCTGGAAGGTACGTGGTTGGCTGGGTAGTGGAGGGTGGATGAAAGGAAATAATCCGAGAAGCAGAGTGATCGGTGGAAGAGTCAAAGGCTTAATAAGGAATCGATTAGGAGAAGACAACAGGCCATGGAATAAAGGGGAGGAGGTGGGGAATAGATGGGTGGGTCACAAGGGCGCGGAAGAAGAAATAGAAGGAGTGACTCGGAAAAGAAGGGGTGACGGGTCAACGGAATGATGGAAAACAAAAGGGAGGAGTAAGAAAATGAAAAAGGGTAAAGGAAAAGGGGAGGGGGATTTAGAGGTCCATGTCGAGGCCGTCTGGTTGGAGACGACTCATGCGGTGCATCAGGTGTTGTTCCTGTGGCAGTCGAGGAGGCCGTGGAGAGACGCGTCGGTGTGGGAGTGGGATGTGGAATTGAAGTGCCTGGCCACTGGGAGATGCTTCCTTTGGCCGCGGACGAAGAGAAGGTGCATGACGAAGTGGTCATCCAATCTGCCCCGGGTGGCAACGTTGTAGAGAAGGCAGCACTGGGCGCAGCTCCTCTGTTAGGACATTGAAATTCACATTCTATTATTGTCTACTACCTCAATGCACTGATGTGATGAAATGACTTGTGTGAATAGCATGCAAATCCAAAATGTTCGCTGTGCCTCAGTAACTGTGACAATAATAATTCAATCTAGCAAGTCACCTATTTACTGTATGTAGTTTACATTTCAACAGGTCTTTTCATCGAAGACTAGTTGTGGATTGTGTTAATGCCTGCTGCCCCCGCCACCCCCCCCAATAACTCCCGAAAGATGTCCTTCTGGTAGTACATGGCTGCGACCTGCTTTACTTCAGGGGGTTTCAGAGGTTGGGTTTTGTGTTCCTTGGCCTGCTGAATAGTCCGGTTATTTGAAGTATGGTTTGGATAAGAACCATGGTATTATCATATGGTCTTTTTGGTATCCGGCTCTCTTGTGGGCTGTTTTCTGGCTCTGAAACAGCATTTATTTGTGAGAAACAAAGTACTGCTGAAGCTGGAATATATATCAACAACACAATGATTCAGAAGAAACTCAGTAGGCCAGGCAGCATTCTTAGAAAAATGTAGGCAGTCAACATTTCGAGTCAGGACCCTTCTTTAACACCGAAGGTAACAAAGGGGAAGCTCAATTTATAGAAGGGAAAATCAGAGCAGTGATCGGAGGACAAGAGCGGGGAGCCTGTGTGGGCACAGGGTGGTGATAGGTAGATGCAGTTAGGAGAAAGCGACAGGCAGGTGCAGGGGCAGGAGGGAAAGCAGATCCACCGGGGGATGGGGTCAAAGATAAGAAGAGAAACAAAAAAGACGCTAGAAAAGCGAAGAAGAGAAGAAGCCTGGCGAGTGTGTTGTAGGGAAGGGGGTTGGGAATTAACTAAAGTGGGGAATTCAATATTCATGACGTTAGGCTGCAAGATTCCAAGACGGGAAATGAAGTGCAGTTACTGCAGTTTGTGCTTGGATTGTCATATCAATGATAGTGTGGGAGGGGGTGTTGAACTGACTGGCAACGGGAATTGCAGATCTCGGTTACGGACAGAGCGTAGGTGTCCGTAAGGTGTTCGCGGTTATACAAAGAGCGCAGCGCAGAAACGGTCAGCTAATCTGCGTTTGGTCTCACCAATGTAGAGCAGGCGACCAACTGGAGCACCGAAAGCAATAGGTGATACTAATGGACGTGCAGGTATATCACCTGAAAAGGACTGTTTGTATCCCTGGATGGAGGTGATGGAGGTGGTGTAGTGGCAGTTGATGCACCTATGGCGGGAGCAGTGGAATGTTCCCGGGATGGAAGCGGGATGGGTGGGGGGGGGAAAGGTGTGAATCAGGGAGTTGCGGAGAGAGCTGTTCAGCGAAAGGCGGAAAGGGGTGGGGAGGGGAAGATGTGCTTCGTAGTGGGGTCCCGTTGCAGAAGGCTGAGGTAGCGGATCCGTAGTCTGGATGGGATGAAATGTGCGGTCAAGGAGAACTATCCTATTTGGGTCTGGGACGCCTGGGATTGAGAACACAAGTGCAGCAAACAGGGTAGAGTTACAGGTGCGAGCTTTCTCAACCACAGCCGGGGGATAGCTCTGGTTAAAAAAGAGGTTGAGCATCTCGGGTCCTGGAGTGGAAAGCCACATCATGGGAGCATGTGCAACGGAGGTGGAGACACTGAGAAAAACGGATAGCGTCCTTGCAAGAGGCAGGGTTAGAGGTGATGTAATCGAGGTAGCTGTGGGCATCCGTGGGTGTATAGACGAAATCCGCTACTATTGTTTCTTCCCATCATCGTGTTTCAAATGTTTTGTTTTGGGTGTTTCGTGAGGATTTATAAGTCAGAATTATTGGAGAAGTTTGGGATGATTCACCATTCTGCAGCACCTTGTTTGTTTCAGTTGTGTGATGCGTCTGAGCCGTTATCCCCTCCAAAACACCTTCCACGTTAGTCTTGCCCTAATTTGGGATGTTAATTTATCGATTTGCTCTAACCTTTCCCAAGAAAAAGTTGAAAGAAATGTAACTACGTTCACTGGTCCTGAAGTGCTCCCCCACTGACACATGAGCCATGTGCCCAGCCTCATTTCCCGATAGGAGATCGTGTATTGACCCCTCTCTAGAAGGACCTTGGAAATACGGAATATAATTCGGCAAGGCTTATTTAGGAAGTAGGGAGACATGGGATCTAAGGGGACATTGCTTTGTAGATCCAAACTGGCTTGCCCAACAGTGGTTGTTGACGGGTCATATTCTGCATGGAGGTCGGTGACCAGTGGTGTACCTCAGGTATCTGTTCTGGGACTCTTACTCTTTGTGACTTTTATTAACGACCTGGACGAGGAAGTGGTAGTCCAGGATGGGTTAGTGAGTATGCTGATGACACAAATGTTGGAGGTGTTGTGAATGTTGTGTAAGGCTGTCAGAGGTTACGACGGGACATAGATAGGATGAAAACTGGGCTGGGAAGTGGCAGATGGAGTTCAACCCAGATCAGTGTAAAGTGGTCCATTTTGGTAGGTCAAATATGATAGAATATCGTATTAATGGTAAGACTCTCGGAGGTGTGGAGGATCAGCGGGATCTTGGGGTCCGAGTCCATAGGACGCTCAAAGCGGCTGCACAGGTTGACTCTGTGGTTCAGAATGCATATGGTGTATTGTCCTTTATCAATCGTGGAATTGAATTTAGGAGCCGAGAGGGGTATGTTGCAGCTGTATAGGACCCTGTTCAGACCCCACTTGCTCAGTTAGAACCATAGAACTGTACAGCACTACAGCACAGAAAACACTCTATTCGGCCGTTCTAGTCTCTGCCGAGAAGGTATTCCGCTAGTACCACTTACCTGCACGCAGTCCAAAACCCTCCAGAACTCTCCCGTCCATGTATCTATCCAATGTATCCTTAAAATTCAAGTGTGAGCCCGCATTTGCTACATCAGATGGCAGCTCGTTCCATACACCCACCACTCATTACAGAAGAAGCCCGATCGCCTTTGGAACAGCAGTTCCCTTTCAGGTACGCTGAGTGTATTTAAAAAGCTTAATAAGTGGTGGGCGACTGAAGGGTTAAACAGTGTTGAGATGAGTGAGTGAGCGTTGGGTTGATTAGAGGGAGTGTGTACTTGGGGTAATTGGCAGGGACACATATGAGGAATAACTGAAGCGGAGCGGTCAGTGGGGAGCGGCCAATGTGTGAGTGTCTCAGGGTAGGAGTGGACCTTTGAGGCTTTGGCTCCAGGGGCATCGGCGAGCAGAGGCTGAAGACAAGCTTGCTTCCAGAGAGGTAACGACGGTAAGTTCCTGTAATTTGATTAACTTGGGAATAGGTAGTGAGAGCAGCAGTTAAGGCAGCGGGATGTTCCGTATGAAGTATGTGGGAAGTCAGGGACAACACAGTTGTCCCTGATGATAACAACTGTAAAAGGTGCATCCAGCTACAGCTCCTGACAAAACGAGTTAGGGAGCTGGAGCTGAATCTGGACCTGGATGAAATCGGGATCATTGGGGATGCAGAGGCAGAAAGAGACAGGAGATTCAGGCAGATAGTCACCCCTAAAAGTCAGCAGGCAGGTAGGTGGGTGACTGTCAGGAACAGGAAGAGGTATAGACAGACAGCTCAGAGCACCCCGTTGCCGTTCTCATCAACAATAAGTATACTGTTTTGGATACTGCTGGTGGGGACGATCTACCAAGGACAAGTTGCAGTGGTAGCCGCTCTGGCACCGAGACAGGACTCTTGGCTCATAACTGAAGGAGGGAAAAGAAGAGAGCAGTAGTGATCGGGGATTCGATAGTTAGGGGGACAGATAGGAGTTTCTGTGGGAGAGATCTAGAATCCCGGATGGTCTGTTGCCTCCCTGGTGCCAGGGTCCGTCATATCTCGGATCGAGTTCTCGATATTCTCAGTGTGCAGCCAAGTGTCGTGGCCCACGTAGGGACCAATGATGTGGATAGGAAAGAGGAGGAGGTTCTGCAAGAAGAGTTTAGAGAATTATGTGCAAAGTTGTAGGATAGGACCTCCGAGATAGCAATCTCAGGATTTCTACCCGTGCCATGAGCTGGTGAGGCTAGAAATAGGAGGATCATGCAGGAGGAAGGGCTTCATGCTTCGAGACAATAAGGACTTTGTTCCAGGGAAGATGGGTCCTGTTCCGACGGAACGACTTGCAAGTGAACTGGAGAGGGACTAAGATTCTTGCGGGTAGGTTTGCTAGTGCTGCTCCGAGGGGCTTAAACTTGATTTTCAGGGGGCTTAAACTTGATTTTGGCTTCCAGTTGCTTAGAGTGGTGTACTCTACAGCAGTCCTGTGTTCTCTATTACTTTGTGAAGATCCAGATCGTGTTGGGATTCCTCTTCCGATTTTCGAGGCAAGATTCCTTCCAGTTGCTGCCTGTGTTTGTCCTGAGGAAGTGTCCTGGCTCCAGTCTTGTATCAGTGTGCCGCATTTGGTTTCTCTGTGAGTTTGCTCTCGATCAACATTGTGACAGGATATTCTGGCCACCATGAACCAGATTGCTTGAGAAGTTAGTGAGTTAGAGGAGGAAAATGGTCATGCTAGGACTGCAGGTAAGGACAGAAATCAAAGGTTTGTACGTGATAGAAATGTTCTCAGTCCACCTATTTCAATGCAAGACGTAATGGAGTCAAGGCAGATGTTTGGAGCGTGGATTGGCGCTTGGGATTACGACATTATTGCTGCCAGAGTGAGACGTGCATGCAGGAGGGACAACACTGGCAGCTTAATGTTACGGGATTCCGTTGTTTCAGACGTGATAGAGGGAGAAGGATGAAAGGGGGAGGAGTGGCATTTCAAATCAGGGAAAATTTCACAGCTGTGCTTTAACAGGCCAGCCCGGAGGGTTCGTCTAAAGCGGACATATGGTGGAGCTGAGGAAAACGAAATGTGTGGCCACACGAACAGGATTTTGTTATAAACCACCTAATAGTCAGAGAGAATTGGAGAAACAAATCTGTAGTCAGATAGCAGATAGATGTAAGAAAAAGAAAGATGTCATAGTTGGGGATTTTACCTTTCCACATGTTGACTGGGACTCCCATACTGTGAAAGGGCTGGATGGCTTGGGATTTGTTAATGTCATGGTTCTGAGCTCTGGCCCTCATTTGGCTCCTTTAATGTCTTGTTGTCCAGCACATGGATCCCATGCTGGACGGATTGTATAATGACACTCACCTGAGCCCCATCAGAGGCCTAGCATAAGTACTTGTGTTTCTCTAGCACTAGTTTCCAGATTATTGGTCTACCTTTGGGTATACTTTGGCTTCCAGTTGCTTAGAGTGGTGTACTCTAGAGCAGTCCTGTGTTCTCTATTCCTTTGTGAAGATCCAGTTCGTGCTGGGATTCCTCTTCTGATCTCCGAGGCAAGATTCCTTCCAGTTACTGCCTGTGTTTGTCCTGAGGAAGTATCCTGACTCCAGTCTTGTATCAGTGTGCCGCATCTGGATTCTCTGAGTTTGCTCTGGATCAACATTGTGACAGGGGAGGCATTGGGTGTTTGGGCAGCAGATAACCTTGACACTGCTGAACAACTGGCACAGGCCAAGGCCATCAGTGAGTTGCTGAGCCTACTGTGGTCTCCACACCCACCATCTCTACTTTGGGTCATGGGTTTCTGCTGGACTTCTGTTTTCAGTGACTTGTAGAGCTGTTTCTTTCTCTTTGGGAAATGAAGGATCTTCCAATTCAGGATTACCTCACATTTGCAGTTATTTAGCTTGTCAATCTCTTGGTCATGTTTATCAAACTAGCACTGGTCCTTAGAGTCATAGAGTCACACAGTAAGGAAACAGCCTTTCAGCCCAGAAAATCTGCACTGATCATTCATACTACCATAACCCATTCTACTTGGTGAAGAAGCTAAGCGTCTCGTGTTGATTTGCAGTGGATTTCAGGGTAGCCCCTTAACTGCGTACACTCTGCAGTTCCACAGCTCCTCTTATTTGGGTCTCTCCCTTGGGTGATGAAAAATCTCATGCTGCCCTTGCTCAGACCGGAGGAATTGCTGTGAGATCCTCTCTCTAATGAAACTGGATGTCAGTTACAACACAACCATTCTGAGAATTAAAACAGAAGTCTTCAAAGCCAGCAGTTCCCAGGAACTGTGGAGAATAGGTCCCAGGTTTCACTGTTCTCAGAAATTCAGCTGCATTCTCTGCTACATCACTGTTGTAATTACAACCAAGGGATCCACCATGCAAACAATACCAGTGCAGAATGGCACCATGAGGGAGCACCACACTGTGGGAGGGGTAGTGCTCAGGGAGGGTCACAGTGTGGGATGGGCAGCTGAGGGTCCCGGCCAGTCGGCCTGCCTGCCCATCTTCCGCGCTTACATGCACACGTGGGTGTCGTTGGAGAGGAAGCTCACGGTATCCATAGGCACCCTGCTTGAGTTCCATGCTCGGTGGGCCCCTCAGGGGATCGCCTGTGTTGTGAACGGTGCGAACGCGATTCTTGTTTGAAGTGTTGCGTTGGTGGGTTTACATGTGTGTTTCATTTAGTTTTAGTTTGCTTATCTACAATAGTTATGTTGTCGCATAGATTTTTTTCTGTATTAGATGTAGTGTTTGACACTGGTTGTCCTTTTTTCAGCGCTTTTTGTGTTTATATGTGTGTGTATATATATATATATATATATATATATATATATATATATAAATAAAAAGGGGCAGTAATGAGTGATTGTCTCATTGTAGGAGGGGCAGTACTGAGGGAGCACAGTACTGAGGGAGGGGCAGTGCTGAGAGAATCTGATTTTGAGGCCTGATGAGCTTGACACATTCTATGCACATTTTGAACAGAAGGGGAATGGAATGTTGCCACCCACCCCAACAGCCTCCAATGCACCTGAACCCATGGTCACTGTTGCAGGCATCAGATCACCCTTCCAGAGAGTGAACCCACGGAAAGAGTCTGGCCCGGATGGTGTCCCCAGCAGTGTCCTTAGATCCTGCACAGATCAGCAGGCATGAGTATTTGTAGACATTTTTAACCTTTCCCTGCTTCAATCCCAGGGTCCACCCTGCTTTAAGAAGAGCACTATCATCCCAGTACCTAAGAAAAATAAGGTAACATACCTTACTGCCCGGTGGCTCTGACATCCACCCTCACGAAGTGCTTCGAGAGGCTGATCATGGTAATGCCTTGACTCCAGCCTCCCAGACAACCTCGATCCACTGCAATTTGCCTACCAACAAAACAGGATCATTGGGCTCTCTTCCAGGGCAGGTGGCATCTGTACAAACAGGATGGTCTGCACCTGAACTGGAGGGAGACCAATATTCTTGCAGGCAGGTTTGCTAGTGTTGCTCAGGGGTGTTTAAACTAGATTTGCAGGGGGTGGGAATCAGGGTGGCAGGACACCAAGTGGAGAGGCTGTGGGGAAAGTAGATGTTAAGACCACAAGCAAAGATGGAAACCGAAAGAACATAGAACACTACAGCACTACAGTACTGGCCCTTCAGCCCACAATGTTGTGCCGACATTATATCCAGCTCTAAGATCCAGCTAACCCTTCCCTCCAACATAGCTCCCTATTTTTCTATCATTCATGTGTCTACCTAAGAGTCTCTTAAATGTCCCTGATGTATCTGCCCCCACAACTTCTGCAGGTAGTGTGTTCCACGCCCCTTTGACAACCTTCTACATTGTCCACTATACCAATAGTTTTGGTGTCATCTGCAAACTTTCTGATCATGGCACCCACATTCTCATCCAAATCATTAATATAGATGGCAAATGACAGAGGACCCAGCACCAATCCTGCGGCATGACACTGGTCACAGGCCTCCAGTCTGAAAACACCCCTCCACCACCACCCTCCGACTCTGACCACCAAGCCAAGTTCATAAGCAATTTGCTAGCTCACCCTGAATCCCATGTCCTAACCTGCTGGACTTTTATGGGAAAATGTTTCCTGCCCGTCTACCCTGTTAATACTCAGTCATGTCCCCTCTTAATCTCCTCCACTCCCGAGGTAACAGACCCAGCTCCTCCAGTCTGTCCATATAGTGAAACTCTCCACCCCAGGCAACCTCCTGGTGAATCTCCACTTCATCCTCTCCAGGGCCATCATATCTTTGCTACAGCAAGGTCACCACAACGGCACGCGGCACTCTAGCTGAGGCCCGACTAATGTTTTACAAAGTTGGACCATTCCCTCCTTGCTCCTGTATTCAGTGCCCTGACTACTGAAGGCCAGCATCCCATATGCCTTCCTAACCATGGATCTATCTGCACTGTCACCTTCAAGGACCTTTGGACTTGTACACCAAGGTCTCCCTGTTTTTCTCTAGGACCTTACCATTCATGGTGTACATCCCAATCTCGTTAGTGCTCTCAAAATGCATCACCTCTCACTTACCTGGATTAAGCTCCACCTGCCACTTCTCAGCCCATTTCACGAACACATTGATCTCACCCTGTCATCGAAGACCACCCTCCACACTGTCAACAACTCCATTTACCATGCCTCCTATATCCACATCTGAATCATACATACATTACAAATAACAAAGGTGCTAACACCAGTCCCTGCGGAACACCACTAGTTACAGGCATCCACTCACAAAAACAGCCCTTCACCACAGGACCAGTGAGTCCTGATGCAGGGTCTGAACCATCCTTTCCCCCAACAGAAGCTGCCTGACCTGCTGACCCTGCAGCAGTGTGTTGTTACCAACACCACCCTCTGTCTCCAGTCTCCACTGTGAACTGTATTGTTTTGCAGCCGCAGGCACGGTGCAAAGACATAAAATTACCGTAAATTACAAAAATAAATAAATAGTTAAAAAAATATAATGA
>JARFYF010065662.1:0-13321 GCA_030265395.1 Rhina ancylostomus | reverse complement strand
GAGCAGTCCTGTGTTCTCTATTCCTTTGTGAAGATCCAGTTCGTGTTGGGATTCCTCTTCTGATATCCGAGGCAAGAATACTTCCAGTTACTGTCTGTGTTTGTCCTGAGGAAGTATCCTGACTCCAGTCTTGTATCAGTGTGCCACCTTTTGGTTCTCTTTGAGTTTTCTCCAAATCAACATTGTGACAATTCCTCCGCTTTAACCGCCAAAAATATTTCCATTTCTTAATCTCAGATTCTTAATGCGCAACGCCTACTGTTACAAATTTCATTTATTTGGAGGTGACTGTTTCTATTTTAAAACTAGGGATTATTATTGATACAGAACGAATATCTACAAAACTATAGAGAACGATGAAGACTTGTTCGATTTGAACAGCTCAAATATATTCGAGGAAAGGAAATGTGCAGCTTTTCTTTTGAAAAAGTGAACACAGAAAAATATTTTTGATTTTTTTCCCTTTCCTCCAGGAGTTAACTTCAATGCTGAAAAATAATTTATCCGAATTGTTTGCCCAGTGGTCTGTGATTGGTGTGACTCAGGAGTTGCTCACATTAATTGACAGTACATATTTTCCTCTCCTTTATAAGAGCCTTCGAACCGAGCAGCAGTACATGTTGGCAGTTGGAAAATTCTGAGCCACTAATCGCTGCTTCACAAGAAAATGGAAAACCCAGCAATTCACTATGTAGCGAGCATTTTCTATTCTGTACTGGCAGCGGTTTTGATCTCTGGTCCGGTAATGGAACTGACTATTATGTGTGCTCTTTTTCTTTTGTTGCACCTGCTTCACTGCAGAATAGACGCCCTGACCCCATCACAGATGCTCCATCGTCTGCTGAGCTTCTTCATGTTGTTCAAGTTTAATATGTTGTTTTCAGGATTGGTTCATCTTTTTTTTCATCTGGATCTTTTGTCAATGGCATCAATTGAGTTACCGTTGATATTGGAATTCTTCTGGCCTTTTACCTTCCTTGACTTTACAAAGCATTAGTGATCTCCACTGTTCTAAGTCTACTTCTGTATCAACAGAAAAACTTGAAAATTTACAACAGAAAATAAACACTTCTCCGTCTCCAAAGTTTTACCAGGAGTTTCACGGATTATTTACAACAAGCATGTCGTTTTGCCTCACCATGAAATAGCATATGATATCTCTTTCTCCATACACTTGTTCAAATTTCTTTTCAATTGCAACATCAACGCGAAAAATTTCATTCTTTTCAACCTTCTTTAACCATCTTTAACTTTAAATCCATGGCCCTTCTCCCAAAATACGTTATGCCCGAAGAACTCCATTTTATGCCCCCAGCAACGCTCACTTCAGCGTTCTCAGACCCTACCAGAGCAACGACTTCAGGACTTCGTCGATCCGCCGTTAAGTATGGTTTCAGGGTCACCGATGTAATCGGCTGAAGATTTGCCGCCGCTATTGCGTCCGCGGATTTCCTCCAATTGGAGTACAGCCGCGGAGCCCAGCTGGTCAGAATTTCCTCTCTACGATTCTCAGCCATCCTTAACCGACAAAGAATCAGATGAATGGGAGCCTTTCAGCACGGTACAGCGCAGCGTTCGGCATGGAATCCAAGTCAAACTGACCTGGACTGGTGCGCTTGTAACTTATGTTTTTTTTTTCCTTTTCCTCTTCTTTGCAGTTAATTTCATGGCAATTGTGATCCTGTCTCGGGGAAAGTGCGGACTCTCCAAATGCATTACCTGTTACCTGTTTGGCATGGCAACAGCTGATTTTATGAGTGTTGTCATTGCTGTTTTATTGGATCAAGTCAATAATATTTATGTTTATTCTCGTTCTTTGCTCATTACTCCGATTTGCGCCGTGACACTTGTTCTGAGGCAACCATGGACACCTGTTTGGCTCACGGTGGCTTTTACATTCGATCGCTGTATTTCAATTTGCTGTCAAAAGCTTCGGGAACGATATTGCACTGAAAGAATAGCGACTGTGGTGATTGCAGTGGTGGGTGTTGGGAGCTGTGCGAGGTCTGCTCCATATTACTTTTCAGTGGAGCCTTACATGATCATTAACAACGTGCCCTGGCGCTGTATTAGCAACGCTGAATATCTCACTTCGCCACTGTGGAAAGCATACCAGGTGTTTTACAGTACTATTATGCCTTTATTGCCAATCGGTTTAATTCTATTGTACAATGTTTTAACTGCCAGACATATGATACTGGCAAATGCAGTCCAACGGGGACTCCGAAACAGCAGCGAGAATTGGAAAGATTCCGAGGTGGAGAACCTGAGAAAATCCATGATATTATTGTTCGCTCTATCCGCAAATTTCATATTGCTGTGGATTCCCATTGTCGTGTTTCATATGAACTGGAAGGTTCAAAATTATTTTTACCTCGACAAATATTACAGTACACCGACATATATCCTGCAACAGTTTGGGTTCATGCTGCAATGTCTCTGCACCTGTACCTACAGTTGCATCTACACACTGTCACAGAGGAAATTCAGGGAGGAGCTGGAGAATGGAGTGAAATATGTGGTCACATTAAATGGGCGGCTTTGTAGATACTAAAACAACTGTAGCTTTTGTTGAGAGTTCAATTCAACGTTCTGAAAGTTTCGTAGGTTTTGTAAATAAGCCATAAATCCATAGAGGGAAGTGCGTGAACGTCAGTAGCGTGTTGTTCCCAGCAGAGGCAGCAAAATTAATGTAGTTAATAGGAGAAACGAGTTAAATAATTAATTGCCGGTGTTGTGATTATTTCATTCTTATAATTATCTATCAAATCATTGGATTAATGCCAGAATATGTCCAGTAATTTAGGAACCGGCGATATGATTGTTTCCTTGGAGATTTACAGTATATTCCAAATCTCTCGATTATCCATCCCTGGAACATGAGTGCATATCTTTGGTTGCAACTGGAGATATTTAGCATAAAGAGACAGTGCAGCACTGGACAGGACATTTGGCCATTTTCTGTGCCAATCTGGATGCCAGCTGATACTAAATGTCCTTTCCTTGTGGATCATCCATATCCCTCATTCCCTTCATAATGATGTCTATATGAACGCCTCCTAAATTCAACTAAACTGCCTGTTTCCACTGCAAACCCTGACAACCATTTCCAGGACCAATTACTCTCTGTGTAAAACACTTCCATTTCACGTTGGCTTGAACCTCCCCCCATCTCATCTAAAAAGCGTGTCCTCTGGTCGTTGAGATTTCTATCCTGGGGAAATGATTCTGACTGTGTACCATATCTATGCCTCTCAGATTTAAAAAAAAACATTATCAGTTCTCCTCTCAGTCTCCGTCGATCTCGGGAGAGCAATCTAAGTCTGTCCATATTTTTTTCTTATTCCTCATACACGGTAATTGACGTAGCATCCTGATAAACCTATTCAGGACCCTTGCCACAGTCTCCGCATCTTTCCAATAATGGAGAGAACAGAACTGTACACAACACTCCAAGTGCGGCCTGACGAAAGTTTAATATAGGTGCAACATGAATTCCTCACGCTTGTACTGAATAGACCTACCAATGAAGGCGAGCGTGCAATCCATCTGCTTTCCGATCTTATCCACTTGCCTAGCCATTTTCAGTAAACTTTGGACTTGTACCCAAGATCACAATTAAATTTAATGTGGAAGGAAATCTGGTGCCAGATAAAGTGATCCGGAATATTTCGAATATACATAGAGAAAAATATATTGGCTCATACTGAGTAAGTAAAGGGTTAAAAACTGTAAACATACCTATAACTGATAGAAAGAAAAACCTCGCAAGCAAAGAGCACGCAGACTGCTCACTCAATGGATAAGGTGTTACTTGCTTTGTCTGGGACCTTGGTCAGTCCCGTTATACTGGACAATAGGAGTATTCGGAGCAATAGACAACAAGGAGGAAGATTGTGCTGAACAATGAGGGGTGATACCTGTCTTTGAATTTCTTGATTAGCACTCAATTATGCTGGACAATAAGTGCGCTGCTGTCTCGGGACCTCTGTGGCTTGACCGAAGTTCTCAGCTCCGCATGCATTAAGTGTGCATGAGAATATCTGTATAAATTTCTGTCCTCTCCTTTGTCCGGGGTGAACTCGGGAAACGACTCTGAACGAGTGCTGAAGAGTGCTCTCCTCAGCAGTGCACTGCTAATAAACGCGTTTTATTGAATCGACCTCGTGAACTGTGTTACTTTGCATCAGACGGAAGTGAGAACTTAGTTTCGAGACGAAAATTTGATGATTTAGCCAGGAGTCCAAGACGAGGTTTCGGAAGAGGTATGAGAGATCGACGGGGATAACGACTACCTGAGACGGAAGGGCCACAAGGTACGATTCACCTTGATCCCTCTCAGGGAGTCGGACACCTGATAGATCCCTTCACTTGTCGAATATCCACTGGCGGACTCCTCGCGAACCTGTCCGAGTGCCACCGGGAAGAGGGGTTCGAGTCCCCAGTTAAGTTAATTTCGTGTTCGGAGAGTTTGAGTGCCCAGGTTTGGGTTTTAAGTTTGTGAATTTCAAGGTTTTGAGCTCTAAAATTTGAGATCTGTTCTCCGGTACCACCACCCTGCCCGAGACCGGTTCTTAAGAGGAGAAATCCCCCACGGGAAGGTCAAGAACCTGAAGTGGGTGAAGGAAGGAGACCGATCCTATAGATCATCGCAGCAATTTGTACCGTACGATCGGGTAGAAAACGAAATGGGATTAACTCTCGATAAGTCTGGGTCCAATACCCCACTATCTAAGTTGTGTAAGGACGATCCAAAGAATGAGATTAACTTCCGCAAATTATCAACATGCCGCAATAAAATAAATGGGAAATGAAACATGGCCATTGGACGGAACTTGGGATGTGGATAAGTGCCTAAAGGCAGAAAAGGCGATTTGGGATACCAGTAGGGGGGAAATGAAAAAAATATTAATGTCTGCTTGGAGAAAAACAGCCGAAGATGTTACAAAAAATCTCAACAGAATAGTTGGGAACATAATGCGTGCAGAAGGGGAATTAGTGTGTGTGATGAAAAAGGAAATCCTAAGAGTTGGGAAGTCCTGGAGTCTCAGTGCGGAGACCACGAACCACGATGCTGAGAGGAACAGAAGGGAGAGTAAAGGGGTAGATCAGGAGAATAAGGAAACACGTCGGAATAAAAGTAGAAGAAATAAGGATAAAGTGGAGGTACCTCCCGACGTGCCCCTGTTGTTCCAAAGTAATATTGCGGACGAAAATGAGAAAGATTGGATGGTCCGACACAAAGCCCCTACCTACCCCGCGTTTCATTGCGGCCCCCATATAATGCGACTAGTCCTCAAACCGTTCCGCCTTCACCACCAACGACTGCTAGACAAGTCCCGTCCTAAGGACAATTCCATGGCTCTATTGCGTCCCGAACCAAGAATCAACTGAGACGGAGAGAAAGCCTGCATCCGAACGGCTCTAAAGCCAAAGAGAAGCTACGGAACTTGTTGGAAGGGGACACACCTTTAGTAGATTCTCAGACAGACACCGATTATGACTCCGATTCTACCTCTTATTATGACGAACCTAAAGATCCTGGTTCACCACCTATGTTGAATAAGGTAAAGGGAGCCAAGGTTAATAAACAATTCTCCAACAGGAGTGAGCAAAATCCCAATCCAACACAAGCGAGCGCTAATCCGACGATCCAAATCTACACCCCTTGGAAGCCTCAGGAGATGTGCCTAATCATGAGTCAGGCGCCCAACCGTAAATCTAATCTGGGGAATTTCATAGATTATGTGATTGGAACGAGTCAGATGTACCAAACCACACGCCCCGCAAGACCTTTTCAGTCTTTGTTGCACGGCCCTTACAACTAAGTCTTTGAGGCAGAAAGGTGGAAAGAACACCTGGGAAACTATGCTGTCTGTACAACCTTTCAGGCGGCCTTCCGGCCTCAGTAACAGGGAGCCGCCATTAGAACTGCCTTCGCAAAACCCTCCAACAGGCTGTTGACATAATTAATGTTTAAGAATGCCGACAGAAACAGGTTGAGGACGGCCCAGGTTTTTGGGACCGTTTATGTTGACTTTACGGTACCTGTGCGGGGTCGATGCCGACAACAGAGGCAATGGCTCCACCCACTTTCACGCCCTCCTACTACAATGCATCCCTGAGGGAGTGGCAGCAGCTATCCGCACTAATGACATGAATTGGCCTGACCATAAACGACAAGCCATGAAGAGGGCCCTCGTCCACTTCTTGAGTAACGGTCGCTATTCGAAAGCCACAAAGGTAAAACAGGAAATGGTCCAGAGACCCCCTTGGCCCCGACCACCCAACTCTGATTATTCGGCGATCAAATGGAACGGAAATTTTTCGTTCCAGGAGGTGTTTACCGGCCTGGTAACGGATATCCACTGTACCCTAATGACTTAAGAGCCCCAGCGTACGGACCCCCTTGTGAGCCACCACCACCCTATCGCAATTACCTAGGACCCAAGGGATTTCTATCAACCCGCATCGGCGATCGTCATGTCGATAGGATGCTACCTTTGTGGGACACCTGACCATTGGCGGCAGGACTACCCCCACTATCGTCATCGCCAGACAAGACCACCCGGTGGACGACAACCTCTCTCGACTAACAACCCGTTTTCTGCCTGACTGGCGGTGGAGAATAGCCATTCCATGTACCCTATCCTCACCGATAACCCGGACGATGAACCCATCGTCAAGTTCCTAGTTAAGGGAAAGCCAATTCCCTTTATGATAGACGCGGGAGCACACACATCGAGCCTCGAAGCCCCTTGTATCGCCCAGCATGATTTTAAAGTGTCCACTGCTTCAGTCCCACTGAGCTGACAAGAAGGACAGGAAAGATCTGAACCCTTAACTGAACCCTTACAAGTGACTTCTTAAGACCGTGAATTCCTGCTCCCTCCGACAAAATACAATACCTGGATGAAGATATTAACATTACTGGTCCTAAAACCCATAGGATCTTCTGGATTCACCAGCCTCCTCAGTGGTGGACGGTGAATTTCACGAACAGAGATTTTGACCCACACTTGAAAACCCCTGTCCTGCAGGTGACGCTAGCTTATGACCCCACAGGGGCCTCAAGAGAGGTAGAAGGGTTGTATGCACCCTACCTGGTAGCATGGTCACTGTCACTATTTTAGAGGAAGTAGTGGGAAAGGAGGGGCAGCACTTCTCGTCCAAGTGCTTGATGAATTGTGGAATAAGTAAGGCTTGATGTCCCCTCACATTACCCTGTCAATTAACAAGGGACATAAACCAAAGGAACCGGGATTCCTATCCCACCGGCTTGAGGTACAGGCAAACAAAAGCTTTTTCGGTGTTCCCCAGACTCTGCCAGTAGGGACCCTGACTTACTACCTCGTCCCTTACTCGGTGACGGGCTGTTTCCGCCACCATCAGCCCCATCGACTCCATTCGGATGAGCCCATCCCCGATTTATGGGCGGCATCAAAATCTGAGGTAGGGTACACCCCAGTAACCCCAGTCCAGATCGGCGTAAGAACGGGAGCGCAACTACCTTCCTTCCCACAGTACCCCCTTCGGAGAGAGGCGGCCGACGGAGTAACACAGTTAATAGATTCATTCTGCAAACAGGGCATCCTGGTTCTTTGCCAATCACATTGTAACATCCCCCTTTTACCCGTTCCCAAACTCCGACGGACATTGTGGAGCCTTGTACAAGACCTGCGTAAGGTCAACGAGATATTAGAGCCACTACATCCCGTGGTCCTGAATCCATCTACTATTCTCAGTAACATCCCTGCCGACTCTTGTATTTTCACCATTGTGGACATGCAGCACGCATTTTCGACAATTCCCCTCTCTCCCGACTCGCGGTAGCTGTTTTCTTTCACCTTCCAAGGTCATCAATACACTTGGACGCGCCTCCCGCAAGGTTTTATACACTCTCCGACTATAGTTTTTCCTAAGTTTTACATAATCAATGCCAAGGGCTGCAACTTCCTGATAAATCCGCCGTTGTACAGTATGTACATGACGTTTTACTAGCAAGCCCCTCGGAGCCCGCCAACATCGCGGACACGAATAGACTACTTAACGCGCTCCACTCTTGGGGATATGTAATACCTCCACCGAAAGTGAAACGAACCCAGTGCCAGGTGAAATTTCTAGGCACCTTATCAAATGAAGCTGAGCGGCGCCTCACTCCCGAACGTATTCACCCATCATTACCACCCCACCTCCCGCTACCCCAAAGGGTATGCGCGTATTCTGAGGTTTCGTAAATTTCTGCAGGCAGTGGCTACCTAACGTGGCGCTCCTTACTTAGCACCTCACACTCCTGGCTTCAAGTCAGTCTGTGGGACCTTTTGAACTTACAAAGCAACAAAAGGAGGCCTTTGATAACCTCAAACAGGCCTCTGGCAGCGCCCCGGCCCCGGGACGCCCTCTGTATGATCGCACATTTCAGTTTTTCGTGAATGTCCCAGAGGACTCTGCTGCAGCCGTCCTTACTCAAACCCATGGGGATAGGAAAAGACCAGTGGCATACTACTCCACTCGGTTAGACCCAGTTGCTCGGGTATTCCCATCATGCTCACAAATGCATCCAGCCATTTATTCCCTTGTAACAGCAGCCTTCAATATAACCCTGCAACAGGCAGTAGTGGTTTATTCCTCCCATACCGTATAACGACACTCTCAACCTCCCCCCAGATGCAACACCTTACCAAGGCCCTCTTCATCAGATACGAGGCAGCACTCCTCAATAACACACTCCACACTTTTGCCAACGTACCACCATTAATTCTACCACCTCCTAGAGGCCTCACCTGAGGATTGTGCGGACCCACCACATGACTGTCTAATGCGTAACCACTTTTTTACTGCACCCCGTTCGGACATTTCAGATAAGGCCATCCAGTCAGCCGACTTGAACATGTATGTTCCCTCCCGGGAACAAACAGGAGGGTTCTACCGGGTAAATGCTTGCAAAGATCAGTAACAGGACCTAGTAGTACTACCAACCACCAGTATTTCCCCAGCTACTTCACCGGCAAAGGATGGGGTTGCAGTGTAACGATTGTACACCATACGATACCATGTGCCACCACTACTTGCACAGAGAGGAATTGTGAGTTTAAGGGAGATGGTTTAGGTGTGATTGCGCTGCCACTAGGTGTGTTACGTTACTTGCAGGTGAGAGATGGGTCTGTGGGGGAGGTAACAGGACCCATGTGGGATTGTCTAATGTCTCTTCAGAATGACGTACCACGGAGAATTACCTAAGGGAGCATGGGAGAGATGTTGGAATCCCTTGGTACTCTCAAATGCCCCGTCCACAGTAACCTGGTAATGTAACCTGTTACCGGGCCAGGGAAGGGTATGTGTTCCTGTTTAATACACTTACACCACCACCACCCCAACTCTGCCAGCCTGGTCTGCAATGGGAACGATCGGACGGTCCCGGTCCCCTGCCTCCAGAAGGCTCATGTCTGACGAGGACCCGTGGTGCGGTCAGATAGTGACGAGTTCTGTGAGGACTGGAAGGATCCTATTACGTTGGGATATCCCTTATCGTCGTTAAGCTATGGATTCCTGAGTACTCTCTCTCTCTGGGGGTTTCGGCAGGAACTATAGCCGCAAAAAAACGGAACTGCCTTATTTGTGGACTGGCCGCCCTGGGAAACAGTACTATGAAGGGCCTGGAGGCAGTGAACCGGGAACTGGCGGAGCTTCCACTTTATGCCCAGTAGACCCGGTGTGCTGTGGACGACCAGTTGGTTCAGCAAGGAGGAGTATGCGCTATAGTAGGGGGCAAATGTATCACCAATGTGAGACAAGAGCCTGCAACATCTCCCATGCCATTCAGGACATTCAGAGGCAAGGTGATAGTATTAGGCAGATTTACAGAAGGGACGGGTTGGTTGGGGTGGCTACTAGGAGGATCGTGGACATCATACCTGCTGCATGGAGCGGTGGAACTAATCGCTATTATAATAGTATACTGTGTGGTGCTGGCCTATCTTAATACCTCTTGTAAGGTCCTTACCAATAAGCTTTCGGCTCCGTTCTTGGCGCCGCTCCAGTTTATCATGTAATGATAAAAAGGAGGGAATGAGGAAGTGAAGGGTTAAAAATTGCAACCATACCTATATCTGGTAGAAAACAAACATGTACATATTTCTCTAGCAAAGAATAGCAAGCTGCTGACCCACTACTTAAGTTGGAATTCTTTGAATCGGTAATGGACCATCCCGATCTATCAGAGAGTAGCAATACTGGGTGAAGCTGACATCAAGGTGGAGGCTTGGTTTAAACAATGAAGGGTGATACCTGCCGTTGAATGTCTTGATTATAACTCAGTTATACTGAGACAGTAAGTGTGATAGCTGTCTCGGGATCCCTGGAGCTTGACCGAAACTCGCGGCGCCGTATGCATGGGATGTGCGTGACAATGCCTTATAAACCTCTGTCTGCCTTTTGTGCGGGGAGAACTCGGGAAGCGACTCTTAGTGAGTGCTGAAGAGAATTCTCCAAGTGGTGCACTGCTAATAAAGGTATTTATTCGAATCGACCTCATGGTACTGTGTTACTTACAGTGGACAGAAGGGAAAACTAATTTCGGACCGACAAAGTCTGTAGAAAAATTGGAGGGCGGTAGGTGGAGAAACAAGGGGTGGAAGTGCCTGACTCTCTTGTAATGAAGGACATGTGGAACTAGATAAGAAAGGACTCATGACCAGCTGATAGATGAGCCATCGAAGGATGATCGGTGGCTGGAATCCGTGAGACGGACACAACCGGCTGACGTGAGAATAGGGGATGTAGAAAACAGAGGGTGGGAGGTGCTAAATGGAGAGGAATGAGAGCGAGAGGGATTCAGATGGGGTGAGGGTTACTTCAATTGGAAAATTCAAAGTTGATACAAATCGGCTGCAGATACATCACGCGCAATATGAGGTGTTATTCTCCAGATTTGCGGCTGGTCTCAACGTAGCAGTGAAAAAGGCCGAGGACGGACAAGTCAGTTCCCTCACCTGGAAGGGCTGTTTAGGTCCTGATATATTGGTGAGGAAGGAAGTGCAGGAACAAATATGCTCCTCGTGCGGTTGCAGCGGAACGTGCCACGGATCATGAGGGAGTGTCGGATCAAATGCAGAAATAGGAGGGAATGGGGAGATGAGGGTGGTGGTGGGATCCAGTAGCAGCTGGCGGAAATGACGAAGGATATGGGGCTATGCACGGGAGCTGGTGCGGAGATAAGTGACGAACAAGAGAAGTCCATCTCTGTTCTGTGTGAACAGAGGGGGCGTGTCAGATGAAGTCCGAGAAATTAAAGAAACGGGTGCGAAAGCTCCATGAAACACAATAGGGGTGGGGGTGTGTGGGCATTTGAGATGTCTTGAAATGGAATGCTTCATCTGGAGAGAAACTGGGGTTATTGGATTACGTGCTTAAAAGGGGCAGGGTGGGAAGCTGTCTGGTCAACGTAACTGTGGGATTTTGTGGATATATAGTAAAGTGAGAAGAATCAAAAGGGAAGTTGTTGAGGCTAAGAACATATTCAGACAGGCGGATGAGAGTGTTGGTGGAGAGGAAGTGGTTGGATCTTTGTGTGGAGCGAACAGGGAAACTGTAAGATTTTCCGTAATGTTGTGAGGGAGATCTCCCCATGTGCTGAGGTCTGCGACAATGCGGGAGAGAGTAACTTGGTGTTCGTTTCTGGAGTCCTGGTCCAGGAGTAGGTATGAGGAGGGATCCGAGATCGGCGGTCTGCTATTGGAAGGTGCAGGATTCTCCGGAAGAATACAACGGCAGCGACTTTGTCTGAGGGTTTGATGACTCGGTCGAGATTGGTGGAAACTGATTCGAGTGCTGCGCGTTCAGAGGTGAGATTGGAGTGGGAGTGGGAGTGGGAGTGGGAGTGGACAAGTCGAGGAGTTTATATCGCCATGGCAATTTAGTTTTAAAGATAGATCGGGGCGAGAAGGCCCAAAAGCGTGGCAAAGCGGATTGTTGGATACAATGATCAGAAAGGATAGTTGGTGGTTTCGCTGAGGGGGAAGGATGTGGGGACTATTGCCAAAGAAACAGACATAGAGTCAGAGACGACGTATTAAGATCATCATTATGAGCATGGAAATCTATGAGCTGCTGCAGAGGACTGAAAGCTCCAGCATCAGGCAGGGGTGGTCGGGCGTCAAGAGGAGTAAGGTGGTTGTATGCTGAGACACGGCAGGATTTGGATCTGTGGCAAGGTGAGGGGTCACAGGAGGGAGACGAGGGAATTGAATATGAGAGGCGACTCGGCGAGACATGGAAGTATGAGGTGCAGAGGTATAAGTGGAGGGGAAAGAGTTGTGTAGAGGCTGATACACGAGGTCAGAATTTCAGGTCTGGGATGACAACGGCGGGGGAGGATATGGAGGAAGACCCGACAAACCGATGGTCGCTCAGCGTCGGGAGGGAGAGCGAGGTTTACCGGCGGAATGTTGGATGTGCAAGTCGGCTTTGTCTCAGTCCACGCCACCCACCTCTTCCCGACCCCTGGCACTTGTCAATACTACTGCAGGAAGTGCAACAGGTTTTCTCACAGTCCTCCCTTCACCACCATTCAAGGACCTAAAGAGCCCTGTTGCACGTCATTTCAATAGCGATCCCATTCCATACAAATATGTCCATCCTCAGCCTTATCCACTACTACTGTAAGGCCACAGTGATGAGATTAACGACGCTTCGTGTCACGCCTGTGTAGGATACCACCTGGTGGATAGGCATTGAATCTCCCAATTTCCGGTCACCTGCGGTGTGCCCCCACCCCCTCCCCAACCATTCCACATCCCTTCCCTTATTCGCCGGTTTTCCACATCCCTGCGGACCCCCATAATTTATTGTCATTCCACAGCCCTTACTGGTCCGTCCAATACTGCTGTCCGTCACACAAAGCCTCCGCCCACCGATAGGTCCTGGTTCCAGCTGCCCTTCACCACTCCAAGAATGGTTCCCAGTATCACCTTCCTCACTTGTTATATTCCATCAATAGTCGCCTTTCTATTCCTGTTTATCACCATCACTGCCGTCTCCACTTTCACACCCCCAAACCGGCTTCATCTGCAGCTTTCTCTCTGTCTCGATGTATCTATCTCACACTCCACCACCTCCCTCCTGTCATGGTTCTGAGTTCTGGCCCTCAGTTTGGCTCCATCAATGCCTTGTTTTCCAGCACATGGATTCCATGCTGGACTGATTAGATAACATTACAAACCTGAGACCCATCAGGGGCCTAGCAAAAGAACCTGTGTTTCTCTGGCACTAGTTGCCAGAGTATTGGTCTACCTTTAGGTATACTTTGGTTCCAGTTGCTTAG